>CALNHX010006273.1:81549-92406 GCA_940337035.1 Agriotes lineatus
TTACAATAAACCTATGGTAACAGACTATTAAGTAGGTTCTGACCAAAACCAGTGACACTAAAGTAATCTTTATAAAAATATAAGGAAATAGTCTTAAAATTTTGGTTTTCGAATGGTTAGGGAACTCGACTGTGGTGTTGAAGGTAATGGGTTCAATCCTCACACCGCTCGCGAGCGGCCCACCCAGTCGCTTTAAGAGTTGGGTGCGCAAAGCACAGTTGTGGTAGTAGGGTAGTAATACAATCGTCGAAGGCGTGATGCTAACCATATCATCCCGTACATCATTAACTCGCCGAGTCTTAGACCAAGCTCCTAAATAGAGCAGAGCGCCCTGAAGTTTATTTTTTATTATATTAACGAAGAAGCAAATCATAAATTCAGTAATAGATCGCAAAGTGTCAAAATTAATGAACATAATTCATCTTTACGTAACATTGAAAAGGGCGTGCCTCAGGGGTCGATTTTAGGACCTTGTTGTATACCATTTATACATCAAATTTCTATAAATCTGCTACCTATTGCAAAATGCACATGTATGCCGATGATACTCAGCTTTATTATTCATTTCAACCATCGGATTTTGACTCTGCCGTAAGAGAGGTTACGCATGATTTAAATGAACTCTATAAAACATCTGTACATCACGGACTAAAATTAAATCCATCAAAATCGTGTGCTATTTTATTTGGCAGATCATCTAATTTATTGAATATTCATAATTTGTTACGTATAACTATTAATGATATTGAAATTCCAATAACTACACAAGCAAAAAATTTAGGATTGATAATTGACAACACTTTTAGATATCGGCCTCATATAAACAAATGTATTCAGAAAGCGTATTTAAATTTAAAATTGTTATATCCACACAGATCTTATTTAAATAAGATTCAGAAAAAAATGCTCTGCGATTCTCTTGTATTATCCCAGTTTTCATATTGTTCTGAAATTATAGGTCCTTGCTTAGATGTTGATACCAGAAATAGATTGCAAAGGGTGCAAAATTCATGTTTGAGGTACATTCACGGTATACGTAAATATGAGCACATTTCACATAAGTTGCAGGAAACAAAGTGGCTTAACATGAAAAATAGATGCTTATTACAAACTGCATGTTTTTATCATAAATTGATAATTTGTAAAACCCCACCGTATCTCTATAATAAAATAACTTTCAGGACGGACGTGCATAGTTTAAATTTGAGGTTTAGAGGTTTAATTACGCCACCTCAACACCGAACCGCTTTGTTTGAAAGATCGTTTACATTCAATATCAGTAAAGTATATAATGAGTTACCATTATCATTCAAAACCTGAACAGAGATGCCTGAGAGGCTGTATCAGGACTCCGTTACTTTGCGCTGATTCTATCCGTCAAGCACGTAAACAAGACTGTGTTTACGTTTTAAACCAATGTAGTCAATGGTACTTGAAACGGACGGCAGTAGAGACACTAACCCTCGGAGCACAGCCTCATGCCCCGTGAATATTATGGCTTAGAAAGGGTAGTGAATGAATCAAACATTAAATGCAGATTAATTTTATTATGAAAATAGACTAGTATTTATACAAATAAAAAATGCTTAACGCAGTAACAATATCAAAGTTCATATGTACAGTTTAGTAGGACAAAGTGTTTAAATTACAAAACAGCAGATAAGCAATTGTGCAGGTTTATTTCCTGGTCGAGCGAAGGTCGCCCGTTGAACTCGCTGCTGTGGGTCGATATTATGCAAGAAGTGCAGAATTGCGTTTTCCTGGTTTTTAACTCATACGATTGTGTAATAACACTGGTTTTTAAAATACGAATAATGTTTCGTAAATTTGAACTGAAATATATAGTTTTAATCTAATTTAAACATATTAATTTAGTAATTGGTGATAGCAATATTAAATAAATTGCATTTAAAAGCCATGCAACTGGATTTCGTAAATTTTAGAAAATAAAATTTATGTGTGTTTAAATCAAGTTTAAACATATTGCCAATTTTAGGCCGAAAGAAAAAGAAAAGGAAAACTATATTGTTTCTTCCACATTAAGGGTTCTTAAAGGATATTCTTCTACGGTTGACTGGCGTTGTTTGGATTGATGCTTCCTTCGGTTGATCCTTTTTTGAATGTAGTAGAAGGCTCCTATTAGAGCGGCGGCTCCCAATATGCTGCCGGTGATCCTGCTGGATAGATAGGAGTGGTGGCGGATGGTTTTCCATGTTACGTCTTTTAGACGCTGTTGATTCTTCTGGATAGGTAGTAGCGACGTCGGATGGGTCTCCACGCTACTTCCTTCAGATGATGTTGCAGGTCTAACTGAGAGGGTTGTAAATCCTCGAAGTGGTTTGGTTGCTGCAACACTGGCTCCTTTGCTATTTCTGTAAAAGAGCTTTTGTGTTATTGTGTTGTTGACTATGTTACCAATTGGTTTGGAACATCCTGCCAACGTCCATCTGCTGCCTCTTCCTTTGGAGACGAACATTAGAGGATGTCGCATCGGTATTCCACATTTCGTGTTTTCGGTAAATTCCCTCGAAGAGTTTAATAAGCCGTCTTCTTGATTCCATTTTCTACGAGGGGCTAAGTGCTTAGCGAACTCGGAGGTTTGCTCGCTTGCTGCATCTCTTGATGCCATTTCTTGATGCCACCCTCCACTAGGTGCTATGTTTTTAGTGAACTCGGAGGGTTTCTCGATTGCTGCAGTTCCTGCTGCCGTTTCTTGGTGCCACCCTCCACTGGTTGTCAAATTTTCAGTGGACTCGGAGGGTTTCTTGATTGCTGCAGTTCCTGCTGCAACTTCTTGACTCCATCCATCGCTAGGTGCGACGTGTTTGGTGTTGGATTTTTCTTTTCCTGCATCCCCTGCCGACAAGTCTTGGTGCCGCTTTCCACCGGGTGTCAAGTTTTTAATGGAGTCGGAGGGTTTTCCATTTCTGCAGTTATTGCTGTAACTTCTGGGCTCCGTCCATTACCGAGTGTCAAGTTTTTAGTGGTCTCGGAGGTGTTGTTGTTAGCAGCAGTTATTGCTGCAGCTTCTTGGCTTCATCCATCGCTAGGAGCTGCTGTCGAAGCATCTGGAGGAGTTCCAACAATTTTTTCGTGGCCTGCAATTTCTGGACTGCATCCACTGCTTGGAGCTGCTGTAGGAGTTTCAACGATTTGTTCGTGGCCTGCAATTTCCTTTCCTTTCTGTCCATCGACTTTGTAAATGGGAACTTCCTGAATGGGAACTTCGTGGATGCGGACTTCATGAACGAGGATTTCGTGAGTGAGGACTTCGGAGGTTCCATGCACTTGGTGATTTTCTTGTGGATGAGAAGATGCTACCTTTTCACATTCGATGATAACAGGATGTTGAACTTCCGTATTCTTTATATTGGCAGCTGCGATTGCTCGTTCTTCCGCTGTAGGATCGGTTGTTAATATTTTCTACACCTGCTGGATTGTTTGCTTGTCATTGGTAGGTGAACTTCGGAACTGACCACAGCTTTTGATGTAGTGACCTCCATGATTAAGAGTTTCGGAAGCTTCGATTTTCTGCGGTCTTTCCTGTACTGATTCTGTGAATTTCTTTTCACGTACCTGATATTTTGGGGAAAGTGTTCTTTGTGTGGGTACTTCTTCTCCAATTTTGGCAACCATGGTGTTGACTTTAATGCTGTCGTTATGCTGTCTTCCAATGGTTCCAGATAATACCCAACCCAGTTTGGTATTTTGTCCCAAGATGCCATCCTTTGTTCTAGTGATTCCTTCTAGAATTATTTTTGAATATTCTTCGGCTCCTAGAATTATGTCTATGGGGCCAGGTTGGTTGAAGGTTGGATCGGCGATGAAAATATTGCTCCAGGAATTGATATTTATGTTTGGGATAGGGGATGAAGGCATGGCTTTGGTAAGTTTGGGAAGTATTAGTAAATTTACAGGTAGGGAAAAGTTACTTGAAAATCTAGGTGTGATCAAACCTGGGATTTTCCATTTGGCAATTTTTGGCTCGCTGTTCCCAATTCCTGTGATTTCAGCTCGAACTTTGGTCCTGGGTAACCCCAATAATTCGGCTGATGCTTCCGTGATAAACGACCCCTGAGACCCGGGATCTATTAATACTCGTAATAGATGAGTCATCCCGGATGCTGCTTTTACTTGAACCATTGCTGTGGCAAGTAGAACTTGGCTCTCCTGTGCGCCTACATTGGCGGTGATGATGTCCGACTTCGGCTTCTTTTCTGGAGCGTTGGAAGTCTTCATAGCTGCTGCATGAGCTGACGTTCTCATCCTTTGGGCAGGGAGCGGCCTTGATGGTGGCTGCGCCTTATGAAGCAGTGTATGATGCGGGAAGCGACAGATCCTACAATTAAAATAGGCACGACATGGTATATTTGAATCGTGCCGCAAGCATCGATAGCACAATCGATTGGTTTTTACTGCTTCTAGTTTTTCATGGGTAGATAGCCTCTGGAATTGGCCACAGTTGTCGATGTAATGATCTCCATGGCACAGCTTGCAATTTAGGGATGCGGAAGCGTAATTCTTCTGTGGTCTTTCCTGCGTGGGCTTTCGAGCTCCATCTATGGATTCTAGAGATTGGAACCGCACTTGCAGGAAAGCCATTAAATTTTGGTGATCCTGGACTTCATTTGGACATTGAAGCGACTGTTCATATAATTTGTTGGTTTCAGGATCCCATTTTCGAGCGATAGCTCTGTTAATCCACGGACCCCAACTGTCCGTGGAGATGCCTAAATTTTTGATTGCCTCCACACATTCCTTGATGGAGTCGTGCAATCTTTTTAACCCTTGGGCTGACTCTTTGGAGAGGACCGGCAGATCGAATATGGTATCTAGCAATTTAGTTAAAATAAGGCGATTATTTTGATACCTTTGTTGCAGCAGATTCCAGGCGGTGTTGTAGTTTGCTTGGGTAACAGCTAGATGCTGGATCAGTCGGCTTGGCTCTCCCTTAAGATGCGTCTTTAAATATTGCATCTTGATGACATCGTCCATATTCTGGTTGTCATCTACTAGTTTGGTGAACAGGTCCTTAAAAGTGGCCCATTCCTCATAATTTCCCTCGTATATGGGAATTTTGACTTGAGGAAGCGAGATGGCTGCTGCTTGCTCGTTCCTTGTCGGCGCTTGCAATAAAGTAATTAAATTTCTATACCTGTCTTCCAACGTAGTATATTCAGGACTGAAGTGCATTTGTTCTGAAGCCATGTCGTTTGACATAACTTCTTCGTCCATCTCGACCACACGATCCCATTTTTCTCTTAATTCACTTGTTGTGATGGCGGGCCTCCCTAATTCTTGTGTTAGTTCGGCGTCGTCCATCGCTTGCTTAAAATTCTGGATCCGAATCTGCAGTTTTCGGATACGAACCTTTTTCTCGGGGTTGGCCACCATTTCCTCTTGAGTTCTGCTTACGGAGGGGTTGGAAATTTCCGTTGATTTTGAACAGCTCTGCAAGTAACCTTTTGCTTCGCCGTATATGGCTTTGATTTGGTCGTAATACCCTGTTTTAAAATAATTATGAGTTGGAATACTTAGCTGCCCCATTTCTGCGTGATTTTTAGTTGCAGTGTTCCAAAGCTCGTCCAGCGTTTTGTTGCGACTGGCAATGTAGGCTTCATTTTTTCGGCTGGCAGGGTCCTTTTTGCTGTTGGAGAATATTTGCTTTATCTTCTGCGCGAGCTCTTCTTGGGCGATAGCTAAGTTGTTGAATTCCTCCATGTTGTTGGCCATTTTCTGGGAACTGGGTGGTTGGCAGATGTTGTCTTCTTCTCGGGACGTGTTTTTTCGTTAGTTGGAGACAAATCCGGCTCGAAGGACCATGAACAGAATTGCCTGAGAGGCTGCTTCAGGATTCCGTTACTTTGCGCTGATTCTATCCGTCAAGCACGTAAACAAGACTGTGTTTACGTTTTAAACCAATGTAGTCAATGGTACTTGAACGGACGACAGTAAAAAACCACCCTTGGAGCACAGCCTCATGCCCCATTAATATTATGGCTTAGAAAGGGTAGTGAATGAATCAAACATTAAATGCAGATTGATTTTTATTATGAAAATAGACTAGTATTTATACAAAACAAAAAATGCTTAACGCAGTAACAATATCAAAGTTCATATATACAGTTTAATAGGGAAAAGTGTTTAAATTACAAAACAGCAGATAAGCAATTTGTGCAGTTTTTATTTCCTGATAGAGCGAAGGTCGCCCGTTGAACTTACTACTGTAGGTCGATATTATGCAAGGAGTGCAGAATTGCATTTTCCTGGTCTTTAACTCGTATGATTGTGTAATAACACTGGCTTTTAAATTACGAATAATGTTTCATAAATTTGAACTGAAATATATAGTTTTTAATCTAATTTAAACATATTAAATTTAGTAATTATGAGGCAAAGACTGGTGATTGCAACATTAAACAGTTCTTGCTAATAAATGGGAATTGCATTTAAAAGCATGCAACTGGATTTCGTAAATTTTAGAAAATAAAATTTATGTGTGTTTAAATCAAGTTTAAACACAACACGTCCTCAAATGGCTTTAGAGGACTCATCTTCATATTACGGACTCGGCTGCGCTTCGCTCCGCCTCGCCCGGAAACATTACGACTCGTCCCCTAAAGCCTTGCTTTGAGGACTAGTTACATAAAGTACTATTATAATATACAATCATATAATGTTGTATACTATATACTTGATGAAATATAATGATTCCAATAATGCAATGAAGTTTGTTATGTCATCTACGTAATAGTACGATACATGAAATCAAAATTACGCACCAACTTGACAGCTTTGGTCCGCTCTACAAGTCTTAATTTTAGTCGCATATCAATTTATAATAGGTCAAATTGAAGGTATTTTCAAAAAAGTAATTTCAAATTTTGCTTCACTTTCAAGCAAAAATGATATAGTGACTGGACTATGCTAGTGTTCTGAACATTATAAATATTTATGGAATATGGAACACTTGACGAGAATATTTGTCAATGTAACACGACATTCAGATGGTGAATGATCAACATCATTCAAAAGGATTATTTCTGAATGCAAAGACTCGCCAGTTTCCATAATATCTTCATTAGGCTTTAAGTGTTCTTGATACTGCATCTGTTTGGCAATTGTAATTTTACTTTGTCAAGATTGTTCTATGTATTCCTCAGCGATACTTACAGATCGCCATCCCCCTTAATGTGTAGTTATGTCACCACCGCCATCCACTAGTAAAGTCGCTGAGGTGCACCGTAAACAGTGCCCTGTATACAGTTTTGATTGAGATGCTATTTTTGTTGGCAGTTTTGCAAAACTATGTAGACCCACTGATTGATTGATTGATTAAAAGCAGGGATTTAGATGGGTTAGTAGTGAGCCCAGTTTTGCACTTCGACTCTGTGGTCTTTTGTGCCCCCCCCCTGACCCTATTAAAATAGATCTGCACCTTCAACGAGTTGTAGGATGTTTTTTACGAGGTGCTCGTGTGTGAGAGCTGCTCCATGTGGAGTACCCCCGAAAAGTTGCTGATTATGTGTGAGGCTGTCTCCTCCTCTTCCTGACATAACCTACAGAGTATGTCCCCTCTGTATATGCCTATTTTGTGTAGGTGTTTTCTCAGGTGGCAGTGTCCTGTGACTAGTCCTACCAGCCGTCTGATCTGAGTTCGTCCTAGATGGAGGACATCAGTTGTTAGTCTGCGAGAAGGTGTTCTAATTATTTCCTTCCTCAGTGTTTGTCCCTGTGTGGCATCCTAGCGAGAAGCGTGTTGTCTAGCGGTCCATTTTTCTATAGCTGTTCGGATGCTTTGTTTGGGTATACCAAATACAGGTTCTGGACCTATAAATGGGGTAGATACACCAGCTTTTGCGAGGGCGTCGGCCGCTTCGTTTCCCTCTATCCCTGTGTGCCCTGGCACCCAAATGAGCTGAACAGTGTTCTTTTCAGATAGGAGTTTCAGGTGACTTAATCATTCTCTTGTTAGCACAGAGCTTACACGAGGTGATTCAAGCGCTTTCAATGCCGCTTGACTGTCAGAAAGTATGCTTATGCGTTGTTGGGAATACCGGCGTTTTGCATTTTCCTGGACGCATTGCATTATAGCAAAGATTTCAGCTTGAAAGACTGTGGCTTTGGTCCCAAGAGATACACTAACGTCCTCTTTTGGTCTTGCGCCATGTATTCCAGCACCCGTGCCCTCTGCTGTTCGGGATCCATCTGTGTACCAGACTAGCCCGTTTGACAGGTGGGTTGAGGTTTCTTGGGTCCAGTCATTGCGATCGTACCTCACAGTGAAAGGTTTGTCAAAGGAATACTCTGGAAGGCTGTAGTCTGAGCCCATTTTTAAGATGGGGTTACCTTCGCCCACTTCCTGTATCCGTTTGTGTCCGCATCGTTCCTGGTTGGTGTTCCAGTTTCCGGTGGTTTTCATTCTGTATGCTCCAATCTGGGCTTCCCCTTTTAGATATATGTCTAGAGGTGTTAGTCCCAAGAGAGCTTCTATAGATGCTGTTGGAGTGCTATTCATAACTCCACAGATGCACAAACAAGCCAGTCTCTGTATCCTGGATAGTTTTTTAATTGCTGTTTTCTGTTCTACCTTTGGCCACCATACCAAGGTGCCATAGGATATCACGGGTCTGACTACTGTTATGTAGTACCAATGAACCATCGTTGGTTTCAGTCCCCATGTTTTACCAAAAATGCGTCTACCCATCATGAGGGTCATTTTTGCTTTGTTTGCTATTTTATCTAGGTGTGCATTCCAGTTTAGTTTTGCATCTAGGGTAATACCCAGATATTTAACTTCCTGGCTAACCTGTATTCTTTCACCAAAGATTGTAAGGTTGTTGAAGGCCTCTACATTTCTTTTATTAGTGAAAGGTATTATTTCTGGATGCAAAGACTCGCCAGTTTCCATAATATCTTCATTAGTCTTTAAGTGTTCTTGATACTGCATCTATTTGGCAATTGTAATTTTACTTTGTCAAGATTATTCTATGTATTCCTCAGCGATACTTACAGATCGCCATCCCCCTTAATGTGTAGTTATGTCACCACCGCCATCCACCAGTAAAGTCGCTGAGATGCACCGTAAACAGTGCCCTGTATACAGTTTTGATTGAGATGCTATTTTTGTTGGCAGTTTTGCAAAACTATGTAGACCCACTGGTTGAACTGAACATTTTTCACCTCTGTAGTACACAAATAAAGGTTGATGAGGTATATAAGATGGTCGTAAATTTACATAATTCTTAAATAAGAAAATGTTGATTCTATTATTTCCTTCAAACACCACAAAGCTCCTCGGTTTGTACGTTTTAGTATTTGGAATTTTGACTAGTAAAATCTCACCTTTGTCATTAGTGTCATTCAAATCAATTCATCGCAGCGCAATCCTGTTAAAGCCATAATCAAACAACTTAGAAGTTAAAAAACAAACTTTAAGAAAGATAGTAATAAAGCCGGTTCTCATTTTACCTTCATTAAAAGAAATTCCCTATCTGGAGCCTCTAGTAAAAACTTGTCAACTTCGCCCCTTGAAAATATTTTCGATTTTTAGACTGAAAACCTAAATTTTTCTTCTATAGAAAAGCAATCAGTTTGGAGAATCAACCAATGTTCAAATTATGTTTTATCATTTTGGTGGATTTCAACAATGAAAAGGCACTGCAAAGACTTGATGTCTTATAAAATTTAGTTTGTTCCCCAAAACATGCCAAAAGTACATCTTCTGTTTTTTGAAATGTTGTTAATGTTTCTTTACCTTGCACCAATCACTGAAAACTTCATAAGCGTTTTCGTCTCTTACCCGTGATTTGGTTGGTAATAAATCTTGCACTGCAGCATTTGCAGCCTCGGCTACGTTATAAGGAGAACTGTTTTCCTCTTCGAACATTTTGCAATGATATTTTTTATCAATCCATACAATTAAAAGGCGAAATAAAATCGATCTGTTTATTTATATTTATTAACATCATGGATACATAAATCTAATGATATTTTTCATAATACCTACATGTTATTGCACTATATCAGTACTGTTTGCTTGCTCGATGTGACACACATAACAGCCAAGGCCGTTAAAATTCAACAGCCATGGCCGTTATTTAATTAACAAAAACAGTTCTTATTAATATGTATTCAACATTATAGTGCAAAGCACATGTAAATTATCCGTTTTATAATTCATTAGAGTAAAGAAAAACGATTTGGCGTGCGGATAATTACTAAAACTGAAAAAGCAATTAGTATTGCCAGAAATCATATATGCATTTCCTTTTTATCACTGTCCGTACAGCTACTTGAACTTCCTAAAGTCGATGCCCTCTCCGTTGGATTGAAAAGTTGCTTAACAATTTTGACTTTCTAGTAACTGACTCTTCAACATACGGTTCGGCTACTGCCGAGGATATCCAACCCCCATTTTTTTTTAGCGTGAGGAGATCACCTCCATTTTCAGCCAACATAGTGGCGGAAGACTTCCTAAAGCAATGGCCCGTGTAACTTGCAGGATTTTCCAATTTTAAAAACTCTACAATGTTTTTCTGAACTCCTCCAATTTTGTGAACGCCCACCAACTGGCTGGTAGTCTTCTTCCTTATGAACAATTCATTATAAACATAGAAAATAGTTTACTTAATCTAAACGAAGAAAAACAGAATATTATACGAGCCAATATTTGCAACATCCTAATTAGAGATGGGCGCGTGAGTGAGTTTTCACTCACGTCACGCACGTTTCACGCTTGCTTTAAACACTCACGTTCGCTCACGTTCACGGCGTGACACGCCAATCACGACGTGACACGCAGCTTTTATTTCAAAATCTAAATTCAGATAGAACAGAATGTTCAAATTTAAAACT
>CALNHX010006274.1:0-92381 GCA_940337035.1 Agriotes lineatus
CTTTAGTAAGTTTTAACAACAGGACTGGTTATAAAGCACGGAGTTACAGCAATAGCTCCGAGAAAGGATTTCTACTTAAATGCGTCCCTAAAAATGCATCTACGAGGGCTGTTTGTAGCAGAAACTTAGGAGTTAATTTGGAATTAAATCGTTTTCGGAATACTTCCCTTGAAAAAAATTGACAAAACGTTGAAAATGCTACTCCTAAAAATACCCTAAAAACCAATAAGTACATTGGGAACCAAATCGAGGATTTTTGCAGAAAATCGGCACTACAAATTCGAGCAAAGCACCTCTGTTAAAGAATTGGAGAAATATTAGAAGACTGAGCATATAGCTGTAGAAATACCACTCGACCAAATTTCTTTTTCGAAAATATCCCTCAAGCTTCGCTGTAGGAATATTTTTAGAGAAACTAGGTCTAGTGAATCTCTACAACATTGACACAAGCATATATACTCACCAAAATATCCACCACTTGTGATGTAACTAATGATTATATCGTTTCATGTTTAAAAATTAAAGTTAGGTGAAGACACAATCTTTCTCTACCTGATTTTCCAACTGAATATGGCAACTTTCCATATAAGAGACAAGAAAAGTATCGGCAAAAGATGGCGTTCTAGTTAGGAAATAAACAATCAAACAGCGTGGCCAGTTGTATTGAAGTACAAGATTAAAAATTAATTGTTGTTTTAATATAGTAACTGTATTAAAATCATGACCACCTATTTGAACAACCTCACGATTTTAGTAAATTACATTTGTATAAATTAAAACTGTAGTACTCCGACCATTAATTACAACAGAAGATACTGTAAGTTAAGCTAATTTAATTCAACGCAAATTTTTAGAATAAATTCCTAAATGTTTTAGTTTTTCACGCATATTTGTTGCAATTGTATAATTCAAAACATATTATACCTAAATATATAAAGCTATCTCTAATATAGCGTCTATTTTATTCAAAATTCAATGTATTCGTTTCTACCTACACGTCAGTAACTAAATCGACAACGCTATCATCATAGTAGTGGGCGTAATTTCGTATCAAAGTTAAAATGCAGAAACCCGGGCATTAGCCAACCCATATACAGGTTGATTTTAAAATACATGCATATATTGAAATCCCATGTAGATAATACATAAATAAACAGTTTTTAGCGATAATTTCGACAGTGTTTTCAGAAAAATGCGGGTACAAGATATCAAGCCATCTGACAATAGGTAGAAAGTGTAATTAATTAGTGGTTTTAATTGTAATGTGCAAGTACTTCTTGCAATCGGACACCCATGCAATGAACGGATTCGATCATAGAAGCCTAATAATCTTGAAGTGCACCTTTCTTGTGTATTTTCAAGAATATGATTTTTATTTTATATATCTCAAAAATCAACCAAACTATTGAACATCAAGTAAAATATTGTAAACCATTACTTTAAATTTGGGGAAAGTGAGTACTTCAATTGTCAGCGTTTCTATACAAAATATTAAACTCGTACAGCAAACATTGTCGATGTTATCGCTAAAAGAGTGATATTATTTTCGCTTCTGAAGGTTCCAATTGCCGTCGAAGCGCATTTTATTACAATATTTATTTGATAATTGTTTATTTATGTATTATCTGCATTTAATATGCATATACCTATACAGATTGCGGCAGGCCGCTAGACCCATAGCAAAAGTAAGCAGACTTTAAATGTGACCGTAATTGTATGTAAAAAATTAAGAAGCCGAATATATACCTTGTATTTATAATAATCCTAACGACCTACCGCTATCGTACATTGATTGTTCGTGTGTTAAACACCACGACGGCCACATGCATGTTCTCCTTGCTTTTGCAATGGTTCTAGTAGCTTGCCGCATTCTGTATGTATGTATTTTAAAAGCATCCTGTATACAGTTAAAAAAAGTTCCTTTCTACTTCCCTCGTCTGAAAGACAAAGGAAGTATTGTAATCACAAAAAAATCACGTTCCGAGATTCTTCAGATCTTCACGATTCAAGGTCCCTAGATGACGAAAAAGAGGTTTTATTATTTCCGTTTGTCTGTCTGTTTGTTGGCAGTATAGCTTAAAAACTATTTGTCGGATAAAGACGATATTTTGCATACATATTATATATCTACTTCGCATGAAACCGGTACAATTTCATATATGCAGGGTGAGCAACTTAAAAAAATTAAATTTTGTTTATTTTTGGGTTAATTTTGAAATAGAAGAAAGTAATAACTTTCACATAGCTCAGACCTTACATTTGCAGAAAATAAGAGTCAACCGACAGAGTATGTCACAAAAGAGTAAAAACGTTTCAACAGTAACAGCGTTCTGTTCAAGTGAGGCGCGCGCCGGACTTATTTGAAAAAGCCTCGGTAGCGTAGTTGGCTTTATCGGTGAAAATTAGGTCTCTACGTAGTGGTGCGGTTACGATTGCTTTGCAGATGCTGCTGGTTCAAACCCCAGCGGGATACATTTATTTGATAATGGATCTAATTTATTAGTAACGTGAAGATATTTTTACTCTTAACTTAATTTGATTTTTAAAATTATTTAGTGTCACGATGTCGACGAGGGAAGTTCTGGGTAAAGCCTTTTACAGATTTTTATTAAACTTGTAACACGAAACAGGGATATGCACATATAACATTTTTGTGTTCAATAGGTTTAATACCGAATCAGAATAAACATTCTCTTTTTTCAATATACATGTTGAACGAAAGAACCTTTCACCTGGGTTTCTAAGCTATGCCTTTAAACCTGAAATTCATATTCCGAAAATTCAACATTTTTACCAATTATCGACCACTACAAATGTACATTTACATCTTTTGCATGTTATAACTGTTATTTTTAAAATACTGCATGTAAGTATATACAAACGATACAGAAAATGTTTGTATTAAATTATGGCCTTTAAGAAAGTGGGAAATACTTCTTACCGCTGGAATGGGGCAATGTCCTGTTGGAAGCTGTGCCGCTCTTTCAAAGTTGTACCAAAATTCTCCCATAAACTTGTGGACAGCTTTGCAGAAGTGCTTCTCCCGAATTGTAAATAATTCCATGAAGGTATTTCCAACTTTAGACTCAATACGACAAACTCCCTAAAAAATGAACCTCAGTAACATTTGCTAAAGTCTGTTTGAACGCCGTACGCCGATATTATCATCCCAAGGAAAAGGAGTCATCAAGACGAAGGTCATGTATTGTTCGCCCAATTCAGTGGTGACATTTCCATTGAATTTTACCAGACCCTGTGTGTTGTTGCATAATTGAAAGCTCCTCATTTCAAAGTTAGTGTTTGATGCTTTTATTGTCACCTGAAGAATTATTTTACTATCAAAATAAAACAATATCTTGGAACAATATATCAGATTTAACCTTAAAAACATAAAACATTGGAAATTACTTTTCGTGCATGCGTTCTGGTGTGCTAAACAACAAATTAGCTTCGTAGTTTTGAATCACGTACAAATGTTTCTATTCCAGCACTCAGTCAATCTGACGCATTCTTTTACTGTCTCTATTGCGATTACTTACTATTATTCTTTAAAATATTTTTTGTGCAAATGAATCCAGTTATGCTGTCATAATTACTTGCTGAGAGATATATGAGCAATAATTATAGAAGAATATCGATTACTCTTGGAAAATTTTGTTTTTTTATAAATATTTTTTGGTTTTTCTAATAAATTAATAGGAATCATCCGTCATAAAGTTTTCTGTTTTTAAGGGAGGTATTTGAAAACGTACTGTCAGGTCATTTCCACTATGCGCAATCCTCACGCATAGATAAAAGGGCGTATACTCTCCGAGTAATACTATTCCAATCAAATAACTTTTGGGAATTCGCTTACCTGAAGAAACACAAGGATGCAAATGCAAAATCCTAGGAGATACGTTTTTTTAAGCTCCTGTTTTGCCATGACGAGTGCTTGTATGTTCAAAAACATTAGTTGCACAGAGCGACTTTCATGGTCGTATTAAAAGCGGAAACAGGCTTGTTATTGTTTAATAACACGTCCTTATCTTTAACAGCGATCAATAATTGATCATTTTGAAGGTTACAGATGAGAGATACACTTTTAACTCACTATACAGGGTGTCTCAAAAAGAATGAGACACTGATTGGTCATATATTCCTTAGGTTATAATAAACTGATTAAACTTAGTATTCCTTCGTAAAAGGTCTCTCCACTAGGCAGTTAAAGGGCATTAAAGTAAATTTTTTTATTTTGTATGTCTTTATGAAACCTAAAACTTTAATAGGCATTTTAAGGCAAACGCCCGTAAACTAAGCCTATCTTATTTTTAAGCTTTTTAATTTAATTTCATCTAATAACCTAACATTTTTTACTTCCTTTTACAATACAGGAAGTATTGCATTCGCCCCAAAAATTCGAAATTAAGTTTTCAGCAGATCTTCACGTTTTAGAGTCCCCTGAACCCAAAAAACATATTTTTGTAAAATCGTATTAAAATAAGGTCATTTATGCATTCATTTACGGGCGTAAATAGTGCCTTTTGCGCCCTAAGGCCTAAAAATAATTTGCGGGCGTAAATAGTGCCTTTTGCGCCCTAAAGCCTAAAAAACCGGCATCACATTCGCAACCAACAACAATTTGATTTTTGAGAACGAATCGTGCCATTTATTTTTCAAAGCTTTAAGGCGGATTTTACAAAAAACTTATTTGCATTTCGGGCGTGAACGGTGATTTTGGCCCTTTGGCGTTTTATAATCCCTCGGCCCTTCGGGCCTCGGGCTTATAATTTCGCCGCGGGCCAAAATCGCCTCCTTCACGCCCTTAATACAAAAATAGCTATTTTGTTCATTAGTCTGTGTTAGTGTTTCGCGAGAGCGAGAACGAGAGCGAGAAGTGGTCTCTCTCGTTCTCGCTCTCGTAAATCCTGAAAAATCTGTTCTCGATCTCGCTCTCGATTACGAGAGCGAGGACGAGAGTTGTCTACGTCTCGGTCTCGTTCTCGGTTACTCTCGTTCTCGTTAATCTCTAAAATTGTATCTCCAGTGACCAATGATTGGATCGGCAAGTTCATGATTACGTGGCACCGTTGTAGATATCAATTGCAGCTTGTTTTGGCTAGTATTGAATTAAGTACCAAACATAACAATAATCCCATTCATTATTTGAATTATTATGTAATTAGTAACGAAAATGAAACGCTTTCTTAGTGGTCCACAAAACGAGAAAAATCATAAAAAATCTGTGATAATAGAATGTGAAATTGATAGTAATCAGAGCTTCTCGAGCTTGTCACAATCGCAAGATATGATAGAAATAGAACGCGGTTGCCGAAATGTGCTTGCCCCTACACCATCAACATCAACATTCAAGGCAAATACGTCAACTCCCCTTCTACTGAAGATAATAGAGGGAAAAACAAGTATTCAGAATATTTTGACATCGACAATGATGAATCAAATCCGTCCGGGAAATCGGCAAAGTGTCTGCTTTGCAAAAAATTATATTCAGGGTGAATCTGTTTAAAAACAATGCAGCTGCTAAACGTGATTATTTTTAAATTAAATTCATTTTTCTTAAATAGGAAAAATCATATACAGAACCATGTTTTTGTGTTTTTTCAAAATGAAAATAGCCCCGTTACTTTTTGAGATATTAATTGTTGTCTTCTGTGACCAGTAGCTTCAGTTTTATTCCATAGAATCCATGATCACCACAACAGATTGTAAAAAAAAACGTTTTTAATGAAAATGATTGCATTTTACTTGGTTCTGTTCGAAATTATTAAAGAAAGCTTTTGTAATGATTAATTTATGCTTATTACACATCCTACAAAATAACATTTAAAAACTTCACATTTCAGCATAAAACAGCCAAGCCAAACTGATTGGGCGATTCTCATTTTCAAGAAACTTGTAGATAGCACTTTCTGTATAAGATTGTTTCTATTAAAGTAAAATTTATTAATAATAAAAATAAATGACTTATACAGCTATATCGTTTTGTATACGAAATTACTACTTCGAGATTGCTATATAAAAGGTGTTTAGAAAACGTGGTACCAAAGTTAAGGAGATTATAAGGGACGTTGAAACATAAAAATGTCGCATATAAGAGAATGATTATATTAGAATGTTTTAACGGACAAGAATTAATTATACAAGAACATGTACTAGGAAGCCTGATTTATTTAAAAAATGTATACTTCTTTTAGCTTTGCGTCATTTTTTAAATTGTAAAAAAGACAATGCATTATGATGCACGGTACAGTTAGCCAACATAATGCTTTGTATTATAACATAACCTATTCTATGTTTTTACATAAAAGCTATTAGCTATACAAAAGTACTATAGACCTGACTTTTGTTAAATAAATGAGGATTTTCAGTATCTAAGTAATTATTTATAATAAAATTCTTGTCCATTAAAATCTGTTAATATAACCACCCTCTTTAGAAGGGTGTAACTGTGTTAACCTAGCGGGGAGGAATTAAAAAAAAGTTTATGTGCAAAATTTGTATGTTTTAAAGTTCTCTATAACCTCCCTGTATATTGGTAAATAAATGTGTTATATTAATTTCAGAACTTGTCGAGCAACTTTGACCAAACGATATTTCTTGTATTTGTTGTGTAATTTTGATTTTAGACCCACGTCACCAATTGGAAACATTTAATTTAACGACTTGGGAAAAACAAATGAAGGATTTTTCTTATTCCACTTTTGAAAGTATTTTCAAAACGAAATATCATGTACCTAATGAATACAAAGTAGCAGAAGTTGCTGGAGAAGAACATAATACATTAACGAAGAAAACTAATCACGATGATGATCTGGATTTCACGTCCTTATTTGAAGACACTTCAGAAAACAACTGGAAATTGGAAACTGATGAATATTTAGCACTAAAAAGATCACCAAAAGATGAAAGTATTTTGGCATACTAGAAAAACTATAGCGATACTTATCCCAATTTGACAAGAATGGCCAGAGATCTTCTCGCAATAAATGCTACTTCGGCTCCAGTTGAAAGATTGTTTTCGCAAGCTTCACTAATAATCAGAAAACACAGAAGTTGGCTTAACGATGACTCAAGTAAATATCTTCACTGCCTAAATTCTTGGGCTAAATGTGGTCTGAAAGATCGAATTTGGGTTTAATATGTAATATTATCTTGTGTTTATAATTATTCCATAATTAGTTATTTAATCGTTAATTAGTTGATCGTCTTATTTTATTTCGTTTTCATGTAAATAATAAAATACTTTAAAATATCTTTTGTCCGCTTTTGTATTTTTTAAACCGAGAGCGAGAGCGAGAGTTACGGTAAAATTCTCGCTCTCGGTCACCCTACCTCTCGTTCTCGTTCTCGGCTTACATTTTCGCTCTCGTTCTCGGTCTCGGTCTCGTTCTCGGTGCGAGAACGAGAGCGAGAGCGAGAAAACTCTCGTTTCTCGCGAAACACTAGTCTGTGTGTCTGTGTGTCTGTCTGTGAACAGAATATCTCAAAAACGAGAAGAGGTATTGCATTGAAACTTCATATATAAGTTTTGTGTACTATGTAGATGCGACAGCAAGCTTTTGAAGAAAATCGCATAACGGGAAGTAGGTGTTTACTCTTGTGATTTTTCAGTTTTTTCGATTTTTTCAAAAACGGCTATAACGATTTTTTTAAACATTTTTATTACATTCTTAATTTGTATTGATGTGAGATAGGTGATTTTCCAGTTGAATACTTCTGCAATGGGTTTCTTTTGTTTTTTTTCTATTTTTTTTATTAACTCCTATTTTAAATAGAACACCCGGTATATTATTACTTTTTTGAATTCAGCTTAATATTTTAGAGAAACGCGATAGCCGCGAACAAGGTCGAGCTGAAACGGCGATTGCAGGTCAGACTGCAACAACGACTGGAAACGCAGATAAATAAAGGCTATTTACCTAAAATAGGAACCAGATATCATAAATGAATTCAGGAGCCAAAAGAGATAGGGACCTAAACAGTAGTGGGGAAAAAGAAATTGAAATATTTCAAGGAAGCAAGAAAATAATTAGATCCCCTCCTAACGAAACCGAGGCGATAATCGTAAAAGACAAAGACATGGGAGAATTAAAGGAAATCAAAGATATGATGAAAACAATGTTAGATAAAATCAAGAAAAATACAGAAGAAAACAGGAAGTTAAGAGAAGAAATGGAAAAGAGAGAAAAGAAATGGGAGAGTGAGGAAAAACAACTGATTAGAAGAATAGACCTACTAGAAAACAAATACGAAGCAATGAAAAAAGAGAAACGTAAATACAACCTAGTAATCAAAGGAGTGAAATTTGAGAATGAACTAAAAGAACAAGCAACAAAACAGTTTCTAAGCGACAAGCTGGGGGTGGAAGTGGAAGTAAAGTCGGTGACTATATTGCAGGACAAAAATGGCTACAACACTAACATCATAGAGATGAAAGACTGGAACAGCAAACAGGTGGTAATGAAAAATAAATACAAGCTAAAAGGAACTCAAACCTACATAGATAACGACATGACGATTAAAGAAAGAGGTGTACAAGCTGAAATCAGAAAAATCGCTAAAGAACAAATAAGCAAAGGGCGGAAAGTAAGAACCGGATATAGAAAGATCACTATTGAGGGAGTGGAATACGTATGGGACGACGAAGAAAAAGGAGTAGTTGAAAAATCAAAAAACTAACAACACCGGGGGGATGGATCAACATGAAGACGACAACAGCAAAGGACAAGGTAAAAGATAAAGGTCTTAAGATACGGAAGCAAGAAGCAAGAAAAAGCAATGAAAATGGTGACTCGCTCATATAATGTAAATAACAACATAAAAAATCCTGAAAATACGAATAGCATGGCTAACTTCGAAACATGGCGAATCGGGACGTGGAATGTCCGAGGATTACACGGTAAAGAGGAAGAGATAGCCGAGGAACTAGAAAAATCAAACTTAAAACTAATAGGGCTCACAGAAACAAAAAGAAAAGGAACTGGTAGTCAAATAATAGGAAAAGGCACACTTCTAATATATGGAGGAGTTAAAGAGTCGACAAGAGCACAAGCAGGAGTCGCGTGTGTTATTAGAAAAAACACTGTAGAAAAAGTAAGAGACTGGGAACACATTAACGAGAGGCTTTTAAAAATTGCATTACAGCTACACCAAAGCACAATAATTACAGTAATAACAGCTTACGGACCAAGTGAAAACGATTTGACAGCTGAAAAGGACAAATTCTGGAACGAATTACAAGGTGTAATAGATACGTGCAAAGGATACCTAGTGTTGGTGGGAGACTTCAACTCAAGAGTTGGAAATGAAAGCAGCAAGTGGAAAGATGTGCTGGGGCCGTATGGAGAAAAAACAGTAAACAACAATGGTAAGCGATGACTGGAATTTTGTACAGATAATAGCCTTATAATTACTAATAGTTTTTACTAACACAAGGAAATACACAAGATAACCAGAGAGGTAATAAGCAGAAAGGAAAAGTCAATAGTAGACTATATCCTAGTGGAGAACAGAGACAAGAAAATTGTCAAGGATGTAAGAACAAAACGGGGACATGAAATTGGAAGTGACCACTTTCTCGTTGAAGCTACACTTGGTTTCCCCACAAAAACAACTAATACGGAAGCGCAAAAAGAAAGCACTGACAAAGTAACAATAAGAGCTTACAAACTGCGAAATGAACAGATCAGAGCAGAATATACAGAAATACTAGAAAGAAAATTTATGAACCCAAAGTATAAAGCGGAGTGCAGCGACATTGAAGAAAAATGGAAGAGATTCAAAGATGTACTGAGGAGCACGGCAGCAGAGGTCTGTGGTACAAATAGAACGAGGAAAAACAAAAAACATACAGCATGGTGGAATGAACACATCAAGAAAGAGATCAAGGAAAAGAAAAACTTATGGAAAAAATATTTAAACAAAAGAAGTCTAGAGATCTATGAAGCATATAAAATACAAAGAATAAAAACCAAAGGCCTGGTTATCGAAGCAAAGAAGGAATCATGGGAGGAACTTGGAAAACAGCTAGAGGAGAACAGTAGGAACAATCAGAAACTGTTTTATAAGGTACTGAAATATTTTAGAAGTAAAAAAGAAGTAAGACTAAAACAAGTTAAAACCAAGGAAGGAAACATAATACACGATGAAAAAGAAGCTCTAAACAGGTGGCAACAATATTTCCAGGAATTATTAACACAGGGTAACACACAGCAAAGCACCAGACAGACTAATAGCCAAAGTATGGAACAAATAAACACTAGAATAGTCACTGCCGCCGAAAATAAAATAAAATTAGAGGAAATAACGGAAATGGTGGCTAAAATCAAACTTGGGAAGGCAGCAGGATGTGACGAACTGACACCGGAAATGGTCAAATTTATGGGAAACAGCGGAATAAAAGAGTTACACAAGATATGCAACTTAGCATGGCAACTAAAGAAGATTCCAAACGATTGGAGCACGGCAATCATAGTTCCAATACATAAAAAAGGAGACACAAAGGAGTGCGTAAATTACCGAGGGATTTCCTTACTGTGCGTGGCAGCTAAAGTGTACGAAGGCATCCTAGAAAAGAAACTAAGATCAGACATAGAAAAACAAATACAGGACGCTCAAAGTGGATTTCGTGCGGAACATAGTGTACAAGACCATATATTCACCCTACAACAGTTGGCAGAAAAGTTGTTGAGTAAGAACAGAAAAGCATACCTCTGTTTCATAGACTTGAAACAAGCATTTGACAGTATTAAAAGAAACACCATATGGAACAGCCTAACAAAGAAAAACGTTGAACCGGACTTAGTGGACACCGTAAAAAGCACCTATGATCTAACGTTAAACAGGGTGAGAACTGGTAACATGCTATCAGACTCGTTCATAACAACACAAGGAGTAAGGCAGGGAGGAGTGTTGAGCTCGCTTTTGTTTATATGCGCCATGGACGATATAATAAAAGAATGTAAACAAAAAATGAAAACCTTCAATGTAGGTTACAAAAATCTACAGCCTGTCAACCTAGAAGTGTGCGCGTTTGCTGATGACGTAGTCTTATGTGCGAACACGGAGAAGAGACTACAAGAAAACCTGGATGTGTGGAATGAAGTGTTAGAGAGGTATAGCCTGGAACTCAACACGGACAAAACCAAAGTCGCAGTAATATCAAACGAAAACACCAAAATAAGCATAAAGATAAACAACAAGAGTATTGAGCAAGTACAACAGTTCAAATATTTAGGCAGTACCATACACACACGAGGTACATTGGAAGAGGAACTAAACAATAGATTAAGTACATATCAAAAAGTTTCCTAAGCCAAAGGGCGATATCCACCCACACAAAGTTAACCGTATACATAACCATCTACCAACCAATCTTACTGTACGGCGCTGAAAGCTGGATATTGACCAAATCGGAAAAATTACGATTACAAGCAGCAGAAATGAAATTTCTAAGGAAAATTAAAGGGATCAAAAGAACAGACAGAATAAGAAATGAAGTAATCCGGCGAGAGTTAAACGTAAAACCGCTAAATGACGAAGTTGAAAAACACAAGTTACGATGGCTCGGACACTTAATTCGGATGGACAGTGAAAGACAAGTTAAGAAACTATGGCAAGTCAAACCAACTGGCAAAAACAGAAGAGGAAGACCCAGACGAACTTGGAACAGTAGCATCCTAGAAATACTACAAGAAAGAGGACTAACTTGGGAAGAGGCAACGCGGATGGCAATGGATAGGAAGACCTGGAGAAAATGGATCAGTAATAAGTAACAAGCAAGAGTACAAACCCTCGACACCCAAGGGTACAACAGGACCGGACTATGTATGTATGTGTATTTTAGAGAAAATTTGTCTCTTCAACTAACGCTCTACTTTTTACGGTTTTTGTAGAATTTGTGATTTTTGAGAAATGTTTAAAAATTAAAAATCAAATTTTTGGCTAATTATAAGATCACTCTAAAAGGAAGCTGTGTTAGTGTATCACACCAGAGTTTTAAAAATGGTTCCGATAACATACCTAGACCTAAAAAATGTTTAGATATAGGTAAGGTACCTCTTACAGTCAAGTCTAGTTTATGCAAAGCTTTCAATTAGCGCAGTAAATAATAGTAAATATGTGTACCAAGGTTGAAATCGATATCTTTATATTTGCCGAAATTAATATAAAAATAAAAAGTTTAACTATAAGGCCCTATCACTTCTTGCTGGAGAGACCTTGTACTAAGGCATATTAAGTTTAATATGTTTTATTATAACCTAAGTAATCGCTAGCCAAGCTGTCCCTCATTCTTTTTGGGCCACCTTGTATTTGTCTAAAAATCCTGACAAAGCAAAACTATAATTTCTGTTGATATTCGATTAGTAACTAACGTTGAACTATCGAGAGAATAGACTGCTGTGAATAGGCGTTAACAACGGGCAAGAAAAATTTCACCCGCGGTACGAATTATGGCTGAATTACTACTGCAAGGAATTCGGATGAAAATGCATTAAAATTTTTAATTATGTATATACTATCGCATTAAATAGAGCAGTTATCACAATTTGAAGAACTGTAAGCAATGGATTACTTGATTTCAATTACGATTATAATCGATAGTGATCAGAAGCTTAGGATTGTCAAATTTATTATTTTCCGACTGGTCTGGCTTGTTTTGCCAATAATTTTTATAGTAACACAACCCAAATAAATTTTGTTTTAAACGTTCAATGAAAAGTGAGTTTATCGGTCTAAAAGCTAAAACAATAGTTTATTCTTATAGTTTAACAAATTTTCTGCATTGTTAATATTGGATGTTACCATTAATTAGGTTTTGCCATAATTACTCAAAAAAATAGTCATTGTATATAAACTTCACACCCGATCTTGCAATTTTCTCTACGATTTCTCAGGATTTGACCAAACGGCATCGAAATGGGATTAAAATGCACAGGACGTTGGTTTGTAAGCCTATCTTTCCTTTGCATTCGTTAGTTCTTTACTGATGTTATGTCCGATTTTTGCAAAAATATAAGGCCCAGATCTGTAAGAACGAATTTTATAATTCTTCAAAGAATTACTATATGTAAGCCTGTAAAACTTGATGTACAATAGTTTTAGAGGGCAGAAAACCCAATTTGAATGTTTATTTGACCCTACAAATGGTTTCAGTGATAGGAAAATGTAAAAATAAATTTTGATTATATGTCAGAATTGTTACGATTACCATGCGAGGGTAAGTGAAACACGGCTTTAGAAAATGATAGTAAAGTTTATTTTTCTGTAAAGTTTTTAGGTTATAAAACTATGAGCAAAAATTTGTAATTTTGACAAGCTCTTTAATCCCAGGGTGAGTTCCGAAATCGACTGTATTTTAAAATTGATCTGAAATGGTACTATGCACAGTCAGTAGTTCAACTACGCTGTAGCTCAAGGTCCACAAATCTGTCAAATCACCAATCGGTTGACTAGTGAGAACAGCGGTACTTTGAAAGTTAAAATACTTGTGAAATATGAGAATTTGCAAGGTAATTATTCAAAATTTCACGCTTGGCGACAAATAACAACTTTTGTTTCTAGCAGTTACGTATCTCGTGACGTCAGACAGACGCCGTCCAAATTTTGGCAATTGTTTCTGGTCGCTTCCTCCACAGCTTCAACTTCCGCCAAACCACGGATTTTACTGACGCCGGGCTAATTACTTAAAATGCGGCTGAGCTACAACCTTGGAAAGGATCTCCTCTTCTTTAACAAGGTTTGATGTCATATGCACTTCGTTTTCCGGACGCTGACACGATTTTTTTTAGGCTAAATCGTACCTTATAAAAATTCGTTGGACTGCATCTCTGGAAATGACGCCGTTGGATTTTCTCCGCTATTCTTGGTACCCTTGGTGTCAAATCTGCTGGTCTCTTAGCTCCGATGCTCCCCTTAGCCGTAGTCGAAATTCGCAAAATGGAGTTGATCGGCCTCGAAATCCTCTTATTTGAGATTATGGCATTTGGATGATTTTTGTTACGGAACTTGTTGAAAATACACCCACTTGTACACTGGCACTTGAGAAATAAACTGGTATACTTTTTATAGATTGGAAAATTCTGTTATTATCAAAATTGTATAAAAATATGGAGCACAAATTTCAACAAACAGTCAAGTAATCAATTTTCAATTGTTCTCCACCGTTATTAAACAAAAACGAATCAATTACTGTTTGAATTTTTAGTTTAACATTGCAGCTACATAAAACACCCCAAATCTGTCCTTATTGAATTGGTCCATTAAGTTGCACTGCTAGCAGAGTCTAGTCGTGGGCTTAATACCATTACAATATATGCATTGTGACCTGAGAAAACTTAAGCGAGGCCAAGGATTATTTTACAATATTGATAACCCTGAGATACAAGTTTTATGTATGTTAACTCTTTTATTGAAGCGAAACGTTTACTAGTGAAAAGGGTAGTTAGCTGGAATTGGTTGCTTTACCGTTTATTTTAAATTTAAATAAAGTACGAAATAAAAGTGTACGTTCATCCGGAGTTAATTTATTTGCAGTAATCGGAGATTTCAAATATTAGTATTTCTATAAATAATTCTCTTAGCTGAACCCTCCTTCCATAGCATAAGTTTATGGCACCCAACGAAAGGAGTTTTGTCATAACAATACTTAAGGCTAGATTACTGGTTAGAAAAAATACTAAATGCTTCTGCAATTTTCCTATTCTGTGAACACTTTGGTTTTATAATTGTGTAAAATACTTTTTCTTCAAACGGCAGTAAAATGTGCCATTATACTGCTGGATTGATGATGCTAAACCGCCACTTCATTGCCATGGCATCTAAAACACTTTATCTGCCGCTCGTCAGCGGCAGATAACATTATCTGCCGCTGACGACTTTATCTGCCGCTCGTCAGCGGCAGATAAAGTTATTATCTGCCGCTGACAACTTTATCTGATGCTCGTCAGCGGCAAATAATATTATCTGCCGCTGACGAGATCAAGTACTTTTCTTCAAATTTTCTTAACAAAATTGTAAATAATTTGTTATAAAAACGTTTGAAGAAAAAATACTATATGTTATTCGGAGCAAAAGTATCTTTATGTGGCTCGGCTGTACTTATCTGCCTCGCAAGCTCGGCAGATAAACCGTCCAGCCTCGCCACATAAAGTATAACTTTTGCTCCTAATAACATAATATACTATTTTCTACGACCATCACTAAAAGTAGGCCTTTTAGCGTTAGCTTTTCTACTAAAGGTGACGTTTTATAATTTAGCGTGTTTAAAATGAGATCAGCTGTTTAATTTTAGCACATGTGTTATAAAGTGAAGTGAAGTTATAAAACTACAATTTCGAACTGGAAGTGAAGTTGTAAAGTTATTCTAGTCACTTCTTGCGTTAGAGGTAAAGTGTTTTTTTTTTAAATAATTAAAGCGTTATGTAATGAATAAAGTCAGATGTGTAGTATTAAAATTACCTTTGATAACTGACTTTGACAGTACTGGCTCCACAAATCTCTTTATTATGACATAAATTATAACTGTCATAAATGCAAACATTTGTTAAATCGACATTTATGGATTAATAACAGAAAATTTAAGGTCGTAGAAAAAATATTGTATGCAAACTCGTGCTAAATGTGTTATTGCACTCGACATGTTATGAAACTAAGCCTTCGGGCATAAACATCAACTTTTAGCACTTGTTGCATAAATAGCTATTATTCACAACCATATATGTAACAAGGCCACTACTAACTTTGTAAAAGTTGGGAAATGAGCCATTACCAACTTTTGCCTCCTACTCCAGGCGGGAAGTAGATTACCATGGCAATAAGTTCCGCCCTCACTTCACGACCTCACTTCTCGCTCTTTTGGGTAGGGACAATAGGAATCTCGATAATAGGTTGTTGTGAATAAAATTGTATACAAACCACGGTGAAAATTTTCATTCGTGTTTCGAGGTAACTACTAAATCTCTCGACAGTAATGAAGCACTTTCAGCCATTATTAAAATATCTTACAACTTGGAAAACGTTATATTAAGGTAAAGTGTTTCCGACAAATTGTTTTTATCTTTTCTGCTGCAGGAGATATAGTTTAACCTTTCAATTTTCGCGGATATTAGATTCATAACTTTGGTTTTAAGGAGGAATAAATATTGCGGTTCACGTGTTTCAATATATTAATTAAATTAATTAAATATCATTTATTAAATAAGAGTAGCTTCTACGTATGTAGTACAATCAAGTTTATAATTTTATTCTTATTTGAAAGGTGAGATATCGGATAGTCCGTTTTTCAACCCCACCCAAGTGGCAATATAATAATATGAAAATTATGCTATGTAATTATAAATGAAAAATTAGTTTTAGAAAAGAAACTAAAATTATTGATGCGCAAGCTGTTTACACAATAGATCACACTTTAACCTGCTTTTAAATAAATTAACATTAGGCGAATTGTTAGAAAATTCCAAATGGGAGTTGATAATTGAGATTGCTATATATACAATACTGTTTTTAAATTTAGAAGTAGTGTGATTTGGTATACAGTATTGATTAACTTGTCGTAGGGTTCTGTTATGTACTTCGTGGCGAGTTTTTAGAAATTTAAATAAATATAGTGGCGTTACAAAATTTACAATAATATAATAAATAAAATCTATACTCTATTTTTAAATAACAAAGATTGTTATAATAAGGTGTAATGTGTAATCGATTACTAATGTTGTAAGAAAAACGTAGATTACAGTTTTGTAAAACCTGAAGCCTATGTTTAGATTTCGCAGTTAAAAAAGGATAGTACATATTAGAACAATAATCCACATTACTTAGAACTAAGCTATTGACCAAATTTCATTTAGTTTTAGCTGGAAGTACATTTTTGAATTTATACAGATATGAGAATTTAGCATAGCATAAACCGCACCTTAGATTTACGTGATGTTCGAAGGATAAATTATTGTCGAGCACTACACCAAGATTTTTAACTTTATCTTTCAAAAGGATCGTATCTTCACCAATCACTAAATTTGTAGACCGCAACGAAAGAGCTTTTTTGCACATAGACCTCGTACCACAACACATGGCTTTAAGGGATTTAAAGTAAGACCAATTTTCAGCGACCATGTTGAAATACGTTGTAGATTGTAATTAATTTCTTCTATTGCTTGGTTAATGTAATCTGGTTCGCAGGGAAGATAAAGCTGAGTATCGTCCGCATACAGATTCAGGCTGAGATTTGGCGTAATGTGAAATACCAAATCAGAAGTAAAAATGCAGAACAAAAGAGGTCCGAGAATGCTGCTTTGTTGCACACCCTGGGTAACAGTGGCTTCATTAGAAATGTTGTTGCTTAATTTCACACACTGTTTGCGATTTAATAAATAATTATAAAACCAATGAATAACTTTACACATTGCAACGATAATACTTTAATTTGGCCATCAATAAGATGTGACTGATACTATCAAACGCTTTACTATAGTCTAATAAGACGAGCATAGAGATCTTTCCAACATCCATAGCTTGTGTCAGGTCACTAGTAACTTTTAACAGTGCAGTTGAGGTACTATGTTTGCTTCTGAATCCTGATTGTATGGTTGGAAGTATTTGGAAGTTTTCAATGTGCGCCAACAGTTGTTTCGAAACAATCTTCTCTATAACCAATCGATGATCTGAAACAGTTTCAGCATCCAAAACACCATAGCGAATAGGTACTGTATCTGTCTCCAGGGCAATTAATAACTAAATTAATTCTACCTAAACGGAGAGCGTAGGACTCGATAATACCCATGCAAAGTAGAAGTTCGTATAGGGACTTACCTTGTGGGAGGGACATACAGGATGGCTCATATATGGGGTAGCACGTCGATTGATCCGTGACTCCAGGAGCACAAAACGATAAACACGAGCGATTACACAAAACAAAACAAAAATCGGGATCAGTTGACCGACCGTTCACCAACTCGTCTTAAGTTCATCTGTCTTTATAATATGGGCCACCGACCCAACACTTAGGGGTGGCAGGTGAGGGCACAGCAAGTCCCATAACTCGTCATTCCACCAATAGTGGGCAAATTTACCGCTAGGTAGAATTATAAAGAGAGCGAGGATACGGAAGCTCTAACCTTCCGCCTTGCAGGCCAAGCTCCTTCATGGGGTGTGAGTGGCTCACCATTATTATAGAATTATAAACTACACTAAATTTGTGTACAGCTATTTACTTGTATTAAAAATTACTAATGAAATAAACTAAACTAATATGATTAAAAGCTAAATACCAAACATTCCGCCCACTAAAAAAGCCATGCATTTTTCCATCCGAGATCGGTGATGGTTACTCGGAAGGCAAAGGGCAATAGAAAAGGGTGTTTACTGCCATAAGAGATATTAGCATGAGCTAAACGATCGCCCACCTTGACAATTCCTTCGCCATCAAGAAATGGAGCGAGTGTTCTATTTGGCTTGGAGCATTGCTGATTTGAATTTAATTTACGAATATCATCACGAAACGATATGTGCTGAACATGTTTAATTAATATATTTAGGGCCCTTTGTTGTTCACTTACAGTTATGCAGGAACCGCATACAGTACGAAGTGATCCTTTTTATTTTCCGCAACGAAAATCCAGACAATAATTGATCGCAATTAAATGTATTAAATGGCTCATCGTTCACAGTTGTCATCAAAACAATTTTTCGTTCTTCGGGTAAAACTGATTCCATATCCAAGGAGTTTTGATCGTTTAGGGTAGGCCATTCTTTGAAAAGAACGTTAATGGCGCTAAGAAACCGATGGGGTCAAAGACTCTTGCGACTTCCGATAGGATGTGCTTTTTGGAACAGGGACGATCAATAGGTTCAACTTTGAATTTAAAACTGTCACTTGATGGCGACCATTGTAAGCCAAGGATATTCAACGGAGAGCAAGGTTTACCGGAAGCGAAAGATACCATATTCTCTACCAGATGCGTGGGGTCAAGGTGGTTGGTTAACGCTGGAGAAATACTAGCCCATTTCCTTCATTCAAATCCGCCACAACGCAACAATTTTATCAGTTGATCCTGTGGGATTAAGGCCTCAGCCACGGAGGAACATCCAGTGGCAATATGGTCCACATAGATATCTCTTCGAATGACAGAAGATGCTTGGGGAAACCGGTGTTGCTCGTCATCAGCTAATTGAATAAGGGTTCTAATTGTAAGAAACGGCGATGAAGTAACTCCATATGCGACCCTATTTAAGATATATTCTTTTACAGGCTGATCTATGGAAGAGCGCCATAGAATACGTTGGAAATCACAGTCTGTAGTCGAGACGATTATTTGGCGAAACAGGTGCTTAATGTCGCTTGTTATTACTACATTATGAGCGCGAAAGTTTAATAACACGGAGACTATGTCTTGCTGAACCTTTGGCCCAGAACACAATGTGTCATTTAGCGATAAGACATTTGAAGCTCTCGAACTGGCATCAAAAACTACACAAAATGTTAAATTCGTCATACAATGGTGTGAAATGTAATAACATTTATCGGGACGAGGATCCGCCGATGCGAGGACCATATGCCCTATATTAATGTATTCGTCCATAAAGTTGACGTATTCCCTTCTCAAAGAATAATTGTGCTTAAGGCGATTCTCAAGCAATTGCAGCCGCCTCAAGGCAATATCGCAGGAATTGAGAAATTTTGGATTTTGCACCTTGAACGGCAACTAAACGAAATATCGACCAGTACTATCACGGAATACGGTAGATGAATATAACGACTCGCAAATTGCATCTGCGGCGTCGACCGTAGATATCTGCGCGGGATCTTCTGTTCACCAAAACGCTTTCAATTTGTCATCGAATTTCGACCGATGTCAGATAAGCTTTAGTAACTGCGTTCGACGCGGCACCAACGCACCCATTAACAACCCAACCGAAGACCATGTTAAGAGCTACGGATTCTATTTGAGACGTGCTCAAAATTGCGCCAGGTTTAATCACGTGTGCATATATATCGGCACCTAACAATAAGTCTACTTGGCGGGCCCGATAAAATTCGAGATCAACTGATACTAAGCGAGAAATATGATTCCATTTAGAAGGGTCGATGGAACTGGCCGGTATATTTCCGGCGATTTGAGGGATTACATGGGCCTCTATGCTAAATACCGGTACCGGCTGATTGCTGTAACAAGGACGAAGACAACATGTTGCGTAACCAGCAGAAAGCAAGGCCTTTTTATAAGGTTTCTGAACCAATACCATTAATAACGGTTTTAAATAGTGTAAGTGTTAATCCCAAGCGCCTTAAACCTTTTTGCGTGATAAAGCTACCCTGTGACAATTATCAATGAGACAGCGTAACTTCTGAAAAATACGGAAAGCCTCTTGAATTTCGATAATATCCGTAGAAAGTAAGACTGTTTCGCATGACAATATGCTCGCACAAGCGGTTAAGCTCGTTTCCACCTCACGATGTTGAACACCGACCTCAGAATGTTCCGAACTTTGGGACCTTGCCGAAAAATGGAGTGTCGTGTGGTGTTTATTGTTACAGTTTCTACAAACTGATTTAGATGACCAAGAATTGCTCATATAATTAGAACGCAAACAATTCAAACAAAGCCGATGCGATTTGACCCTTTCAAATCGCTCGTGCGGCGTTTTTTTCCGCAAACACAGGGCACGTATAAACTGTAGGTGTCAACTAACAAATCAGACATTTCGAAGTGTTTTCGCTACCTGGAGTAAATACTGCGTGGAATGTCTGATGCCTTGGATCTTATCTTCGATTCAAATAATTTTCGCGTATCTGTTTCAAGCTTATCTAAAAGGATGCTAAACTTCATCCTCTAACGAATTAGCAATATTTAGAGTCTTAAGGGCCAAACGATTCTCTTTAACGTGGTCAAAGAGTTTTCGCAGGTCTTTCGAGGATTCAGCTTTCAATATTGGAAAATTATTAATTAATGCCCAATAGTGATTAGCCAATCTACGCTTATCATTGTAGCGGTCGACGAGTGTATCGTATGCGATTTTATAATTATCTCTTGATAAAGGTAACGACTTAATAAGATTTAATGGCTCATTTTGTAAACCACTCAAAAGGTATTGCAGTTCGAAATAATTCAATAAAACCCGTCCATTGACTATACTAGCCGGAATAAATTGGGAGTTCAAGCTTCGGCAAACGGATGTTATTAGAATGATTATAGCTACGATTCGAAGAATTGTCATTATGATTGCTAAAACTCGGGGACGAATCATTATCAGGAAACAAAGAAAAATAAATGTCTTCAATACTATTAAAGGCATCATCAAATTGTTTCCTAATGGTCTCTTCGGATGCTAGGTCCGGAGAAGTTTGACTTTTCTTCCTGAGGTGAAGAAGTCAGGTCACGGATTTCCAATAATTGATTAATTAAAGTACTGCGGAGTGCCAAGTTCATTTTAAGCTGATTCGCCATTATTTATTGGTATGCACCTTGAATGCAAAGTTTGAAAAATATGGCTTAATTTATAATACTGCAGTATGGTAATCTGTGCCTACTGTGTTTTCTCAAAAAAACCAATATTTTCCAAATTTTGCGTACTAGTACTAGAGAAAATTTTCAAGAACTTTCCCAAATAAACTTTTACCATATCTTTAATAATTATAATGCTTTATAAAAAACCGAAAAAGTTATTGCTGAGTTATCATGGAGAACTTGATTTCAACTGAATTGAAGTTGTGGGCAAATTAAGTTTCAGGGCAAGCAGAAACGATTTCCCTATTATGAAAATACAATTTGAAACTTTTTTAATCATACGTATGTTAAACTCAATCGGGGACAAGTTGTACGCTGATTCTGAATATCTAGGTTGCTGGCTGTGCGGGGTGGCGGGATATTCAAACTAGAGTCTCTGTATATAATATATATATAATGGTTTACGGACGTTTCGCCCCCCGCCGTTTCGCCCCCGACCTTTTCGCCCTCGCCGTTTCGCCCCCAGCCGTTTCACCTTCTAGCCGTTTCTCCCGAACCGTTTCGCTCTCGAAGTTTTACCTCTAGCTTTAGCCAGCTTCAGCTGTTTCCAGTTGCACCACGAGGAGGTAGCTAGTAGCATTTCTGCAACCGGTTTTTTTTATTTTTTAATCCAAGAAATAAAAAGTATGTCGCAATATCAGCTCGTATGAAAATAATTTGAAAAGAAGATTTTGAAAATCGTCAAGTTATTGATTACTTGCTTGGGATTGCGTACAATTTTGAATTTTGAATTTCATCCGGTTGCACGTCGAAATATAGATGTTAAAAGATTTCTCTTTCTTTATATGTATCTACTAAAAACTCTAAAATTAAAACACAAGCACCAGCAAACAAAAACCAATAAAATTTAAAAAAAAACTAAAATTAAAACACAAACACCAAAAAAAATAATAAGAAGAAACGGTTGCAGAACCTCCTCGTGGTGCAACTGGAAACAGCTAAAGCTGGGGGTAAAACTTCGGGGGCGATACGGTTCGGGGGAGCAACGGTTAGGGGGCGAAACGGATGGGGGCAAAACGGCGGGGGCGAAACGGTCGGGGACGAAACGCCGGGGGAGAAACGTCCGTACCCCATATATAATATGTCAAAAGTGACAACTTATGTGTCTTTATTGACAAGGTAAAAGTGTCACCTTATCTGATTAAGCAGATAAAATAGCAATTTTTGCGTACTTTATGTGCCTAATCACATAAAATCGTTGCTCTCTTTCTGTCTATGTTTGTTCGCTATCTCCTCCGAAGATACTGGACCGACTAAATTGTATGATGGCTTAAAATTTTGCTAAATTTTAGACTTAGATCGTAGACCCGTTTTTATTTTCAAAAAGAGTACGAAAAAGTTTTAATTTAATTAAATTCTTTAAGCAGCGGAGCGGAGCATCTGTCGCCGTGGGTTATGGTGTGACAGCTGCTGTGGCCGTGTGCTATTAGCTCGGGTGATTCAGTATGTTCATATATCATTATAGTAGCGCGTTATTTAAACAACCGAGGTTGGCGCACAGGGTAGAGTGCTCGCCTGTCACGCGGGTGGCCCGAGTTCGATTCCCGGCAGATGCATCCTTTTTTTATTTATATTAATATAATTTATCTGAATACGTTTGCGGATAAAACAGTATATGTTATTCGGAGTAAAAGTGACTTTATGTGGCTTAGCTGAATTATTTGCCTCACTAACTTTCGGATAAATACACTTCAGCCTCGCCACATAAAGTATCACTTTTACTCCTAATAACATAATTTACTATTATTCTATACAGGGACTCTAGCCCAAACAAGCAAACGGCGCCGCACAGTCGTCAAAACCTCAGATAAACTTAAACTCAAGCAAACATTGACATATAGGGGGATTTTAGGTCGCTGAGAGACAGGCGGCTAGCCACCGCCCTCGGCAAAGAACAGGCTTGGAAACCGAAAGGAGGTGATGTTCCACGAGGACTTTGAAGCCACAGATAGATAGATAAAGTAGCGGATACTTTTGTTAATGATTTTCCACCACAAGGTTTGGATTACGATTTTGTTCTACTTAGTCTTTGGCCATGCATTTAGTTTTGCTTATGTTTTTCCTAGATCCTATTTGAACTACCTTTAACATTTCTTGTAATTCTCTGTTGTTACTGAAAAAATACTATCGATTTGTTGGAGTCCAGATAGACAAGCAAGAAATGAAGTATATTATATTATACCTAATGACAAAAATATAGTTATGGACACAAGCCCAATTTATACAGCGAATGTAGGTAGCGATATAATATGGTACCAGCAAAAGTATATATGAACATAGTAGAAAAACAAAAATTACCAACAAGTAATCCCTAATAAATTCACGTAGAATAGCTGAAAGCAAAACCACTGAATATCAGAAAAAACTTTCAAAATGTATGTCATCGAATTACAACAGACTCGATGATTGCAATGCAGACATAGTATGTGGCATAATAGAAGCACTTCAAATGAAAACAACAGAATAGGCAAAACCCAGGAAAGAAAAACTAATTAAATAGTGTGTAGTGTAATAGGACACCAACATTATTTTCAAAATAACGTCAATTAAAATTGAGCAGCCTTTCTATGAAGTGCATTTATTTTCATGTTTGTGTTGGTACCCTTATAGATAAACACGTGTTGTAGGTATCTGCCTGAATGCTTGTGTCACGTATTCGTTGCAACCAATCGAGCTCACTTCGTCTTTGATCGGCGCTGTCGCCACCCCGTGTTTCACAGTGTAACGATAAGCAAGTACGCGGGACAGTTTTCTGTAGTTGAGCGGATAAAACGTCTTACTAACAATTACATTGCTCATGGCTACGGCGCAGAGTCGAATGTTTCCGTATTTCTTCCTTGCGAATTAATGTAATTCACGTTGCTCAGTGTTTTCTTTAACTTTTTAGTATTCTTAAAAAAATATTAAGAAATTGATATCTATTTGTACATAATTTTGTACATTCTCAAACTGTCATTCAATCTGACATAGATTCTTACCTTGTTTTCTTTATTTAATACGTTAAAAAATTTCTGCTGTAACTTACTGATTTACTTATAATACAATTAAAAAATGCTAACATTATTTTAATTAGAGGAAGTCCACATATGAAATGAGATAACAAGCTTTATCTACAAATGTTTGAAAGTACATTTTATTCTTAATTTTCAAAATAAATTCTCCCCGCACCCATAGCTTTATGTAAGTGTTTCCAAGATGGCGGCTACATCTCACCTCACAACAAATTCTCATTCAGTAGATCATAAAGTACATTTACACCGATTATAAGCTTTCTACTTTGTTTTTAGGTCAAATAGGTTAAATTCCCTGTACTACCAATAATCATAAACACCCTCTTCTTCCGGAAAAAATTGAAAAGGTACTGCCCTGTGATTTCTACGGTGCTCTAATTTTCGCGTAAAAGTAAAATCGCTTATACTTGCTAGTTAATTCTGTTTCTATGAAATGACTCCTAATTCACTTACCCGAAAAAATACAAGCAGGTAAATGCAAAATGCCAGCGGACACATTTTTTGTGGCCTATCTATTTCCATGGTCAGTGCTGTTTAACTATAACCCTAAGAAGAATTAAATTACATTCATGCCTCATTAAAAACAGACAGTGGTTAATGTATTGTTATTTTTAATATGTTTTATCTTGATCATCGATCAAACGTTGGCCATTTCGAGGAACTAAAACCACAAAACAGTATATTTAAAAAGCTCTGACAAATAAAATTCTTGAACATGTTGAGATCCCATTAGAAATTAACGTACGATCCCTAAGGAGATATAACTACCTACCTAAGACTTCTAGTTAAAAATATATCTTAAACATCGGAAATTTTTTTACTCTGTATTTTGCGAACGCTTTCGATTAGAAATAGATGTGCTAGTTTTAATATTAAGTGTATTTTCACATTTTTCTTAATTTACAGAAGCTAGATCAAAGTTCAGTGTTTATGAAAAATTGTTTTATTCTCTTAAAATAAAATTATAACGAATCCAGCGTCTGTTGTCGGTGAAACTTGAAATGCATACTCTTTATTTAAAAGGCCGCCGCGTATAGGTGTGCAGGTTGTTCACTGCACAAAGACGGATAATCAAAAAGGCGGCATTTTGATTGATTATATGTATAATAACATTAATTTTCAACCCACTATTTGAGGAATATAAGAAGTTTACGAGTATACATATTGCTATGCCACTTCTTCCCTGATTTCTCATTTATTATAAAATTATAATTAATTTTATATATTGCTACGAACAAAGTTGGTTTAAAACCTAGATGCCCTTTCTGTTCTTTTAAAGGTTGATCACCCTAAAACCTACCTTGTTGTAGATATTTTTCTCTTATATAATTGTTCACTCGGCTAGCTCAATATTACTCTCAATCTGCAGAGTAACTGTTGTATGCAACCTGACAATACACCGCAGTCTATTACAATGTACTTTAAAAATTAAATAAAAATATATTTCAGCAGATAATATTGAGATTTTATTAATATAACCAAATTAAACCTTCAAATGACAATTCTCATATTTGTTCCTTAATCCTTTAATATTAGAGTAATTGTTAATGTTTATTTTTGAAGTTGCTGGTACTTCTTGCCATTTAAACAAGTTTTGTTGATGACGCTTCCAATAATTAAGTAAATTTATAAACTTTAGGTTTACAAAACCATTCTTAATTTATAAATGTAAATTAAACGAATTTAGAAATATCTGTAGGCCTTTTTAATCTTTTGAACTTATATTGTTCGTAGCTCATTACTGAGAAATTGATTTTAAATGGACTTACTTTGCGTTTTTCACTTTTGTTGCCACGTGTCTGCAATCCTCTCTGCTAGAAGTTGCCCCTGGAACTCTCAGTTAAACAGCTTCTGTGTTGATATCTTCAAAATATGATGACAGTTCTTTTATTTAGATAACGTACACTAATAACCACTTTTAACAATGTTTTAAGTAAATTCTATTCAGAGTTCATTAGTTTTACTTTAATGCTGAAAGAACACCTTAATAGCTGTCAATTATTTCCTCTCCTGGCACTCTTTTAAAGAAGGAACATTTATTGATTACCAACTTAAATCAATCTAGTTAAAATTCATCATTTTTAAACGTATTTCAAGTTTTTCCGGATTATAAACAAACCACCACACTAACAAAGGTAAGTCATACTTCAGCACGTTGCAACATTCTGCAATGCATCTCATGTGAACAATAAACAATTTTAAACAGTTCAAACCACTTGCTTTGGGCCTAGTTACCCATTCTATCTGTATTGTCAATTGAGCTTCAAAACAGATATATGTATATATGATTGCTAAAACAGATATTCTTGCACCTACAATTTATTTTTAGTACTCGACTTTGCATTTAAAGTAACTGTTACCATCATACGTAGCAAGTTTTCCAATAGAACAAACTATATGAGACTCTGGTTTTGCACACGTAGCAACTCCGGGTTACAATATTGACAAAACACAACATCAAACAGTTCGTGGGTTTAAGGAAGTAAATAATAATAAATTATTTGAGAATTTTTATTCTTGATTTTTTCAAACATCCATTTTCTCTAGATTAATTATCATAGTAGAACTCAGCATTACAATAAATACGCCAGCTAAAGAATGAACGCTAGCACAGAATATTTCGCTAACCTGCTTTTCGCGCCACTGTCTGAAACCGTTGAGTGAACACGCTGAAACCCTCTCGATGTCTGCAATTACACGGAGCTGCGTCCCAAATAACTCTAAGATGGCTGCTGCCTCTAACTCGAAAAATGCAGTCCTTTGCAAGTAATTGTATTGTTGCAACCAAAAAGAATAAACCACGCAAATTTAAATCAAAGCGCCATTCAAGTAAGTAAACGTTTAAAAACAATTTACACATATACGTCATACCAAAACACAAGTCTTAACCTCAAAATGGTTGAAATAATCGACAATAACAATGCGTTGTATCGCAACGTGCTTTCTCGACACTTTACCCTTTTATATCTGCCGATAAACAAAAGGTGGACGCCTAATTCTGAACCTTTAATAATCTGAATCTTACGCCACCTTAAAACAAAACAAATCAATTTTGCAAGCAAATGCTAATCGCTAATTACCAATATGCTTATCCTAATTGTACAAATATCTTGCATCTAAACGCAAAACTAATATCAATGTCGTCCTCAGCGCATTCCATCGCATAAGTGTCCCAAATTTCACGCAAATCAAGGCCTGTTCGTGACGAAAAGAGCAGTGCCGGGCTTCGCCTCACATCCAACCTAGATGTGATGTCTGAAAGGTGATTCCACAGTTCTACTGCACTTGTATGAACGTTATCTACAGGAGGAAGAGAGAAGCACAAACGATTTGCCTACATTAGCTAACGTGAGATGTGCACTTAGCAACTTTGCACGAAGCCGTGGAGCTCTACAGCTCTGCTAATGGTAGAAGGCACCAGTATGTTCAGCACCGCTTCCTCCAATTTATGTTCGTGCTTTACAAACAGTACGGACTCCTCTGAATTTTGTTTGGTTGCAATAATAGACTCGTAGCTGCTTTAATGTCACTGGTACGTATGTTTATTGCTTTAATGTGCACAATTTGAACACACACATACACTTCAGCTATGGCCACGAATTTTCCAGCTGCGGCTCTCCAACTTCTGTTCTCCGACAACCTCGGATTCCATTCGACCTCAGGCCAGCTCCAGTAGACGCAAACCGCCTAATTTGCTTCGCCAGTGCAATGGGTGTTTGTGATTCAAGTTTATTGTGTCGTTCAATTTATATTTGAAAAATTGTATAATTGAAGAGCTTTCTACTGTCTTTATTTGTGGCAATGGGTGGTAACGATTAGTGTTTCTTGTGTGCTGCAAAAAGAGGACCCAGAGAAGCACTTCAAAGGTATGTGCATTGTATTTTGTACTACATTTTATCAGCATTTATTATTATATTTATTGAAAAGACTCATCCGTTCTCTGAGAGACCTGGATTACATTACAAATTGAGAAAGGGGCTCAAAGTTTTGATACTGATGAGTGGGATATTTATTTTCATTATCTCTGAAAATAAAAAACCCATCGAGTATTACCTAGACTCGTATGATTGCAGCATCATTCATAATTGTACAAGAAGCAGCTGGAATCGAAACAAAAAGAATTCAAGATGCTGCTAGGATTCGTACCCTCACCGAAAATAAATGATCAATTCCCAAAGCCTTATACAATTGGGCTGACCTTCTGAGGTGACAAATGTCAACAGACGAGGTACACCAATAGAAAATTAGAATGCCGAGCAAGCGCAATGATAGCGTCATCCATGAAGAATAGTACACAGTAGTTATAGCTTCTGTCTTTCAATGCTGGCTTCACAGATTGATCATTGCCTTCCATATAGAGTTATTATATACAGATTATCCGAAATCCGTTTTGAACATAGGAAATTAATGAATGCGACAAGGAACACATAAACAAAATGAGCAGCAGGGCAACGATAAAATCTAATCGTGGGTAGCCTGAAGATCAACCGTTCTACATGACGTAGAAAACCGGGTCTAGAGCGGTTTTACAGGTCGCTGCTTATTTTAAGATCAAGCGGTTACAGTGTTTTAGAAAAGAAGAGATCGCGAAATATAACTGCATTCGTAGGGCGCTTCGCTGGATGAATCTGAGCTTTATAGATTAACTCGCCTAGCCTGCTGTCCAGATGAGGCTGGGCTCAAGAGCGGACTCAAAATTTACTTGGACTGCCCGGGAATTATCCTTTGAATCCCGTTCGAACCTTCGTCTATTTCGGTTATCTTTTGAGGGAACAGAAGTAGAGATGGGCTGCGGGTATTTGCTATTCGAACAGGCGTATCGCAAGGCTTCAGTAAATTACGAAGTGCCCGCTGGACGAATTACGAACGTCTATTCTGACTAAGATGACGACTTGCAAAATGTTCACAGTATATTTAATGATCAAATATACCTAGCACAGGCGGAAACATAACAGTACAATTGCAGTGTTATATTGGGCATGCAATAATATAGCGGATAACCGAAACCAGCTCGTCAATTGAAAATTAGCAAGTTTATGGGATAAGGGGTGAAAGGAAGAATAAGGGGTAGTATGGTCAGTACAACTGGGCTTCCTATAAATACTGAAATTTAAAAAATTAGTTGTGGAACTATTGTTCTTAGTAATCAAAATGTCTAGAAAAGGTAAGGAATTATTGTGTTCAATTTCAAAAGTAAATTTAATATTAGGTTGTACTGAGCTTAGCCAGGTGATATAATCATCAGTATTAGGGTTATTAGAATTGAAAATAACCAGGATATCATCGACGTACCTGCCCTAGTAAATAATGTTGTTAATAAAGGGGGCTTCAATGAAAATTTTGTTTTCCAGGTTATTCATAAAAATTTCAGCTAGCAGAGGTGATAGATTAGATCCCATGGCCAAACCAGACTTTTTTTTTAAAGAATGAAGAGTCAAATTTGAAAAAGTTTTGTGACAAAGCTAAGTTTAAACAAATGAGTAAAGTTTCAACTTGGTTGTTATTAAGGTCTGAATCAATAAGCATTTCTTTTAATAAAGACACACATTCATTAGAAGGAATGCTAGGAAAAATGTTGGTTACATCAAAAGAACAAAGAGTGAAATTATTAGGTAAGTTTAATATAGATACAGTTTTTGTAAGTTCTATGGAGTTTTTTATGGCAAATTTAGGTTTGAAATTAGTAACGTTACGAATTAATTTGTCGAGCCAAGAAGTAATGACCGATACTGGGGTGTTGGAAAAGGAAACAACAGGTCTGATAGGGATGTCAGGTTTATGGATTTTAGGGAGGCCATATAATTTAGGAATGGAAGGATTCATAATGAGTAAGGAAAGGGGATTAATATTTAAAAATTTAATAATATCAAAATGGTCTCTAATCGTCTGTCTGACTGCTGTAATGAAACTGGGAAGAAGGTCTTTATTAAGAATTTCGAAATCAGGAGAATCAAGAAAATCACAGACCATGTCAATATACTCGCACTTGTCTAAAATGACAAGGCAGTGACCTTTGTCAGCTTTAGTACACAATAAATAGGATTCGTTAATTTTCTTTGAGAGAATATGAGTTGTTTTGTCTAAAATGTGCGCATTATTCAAGTTAGGTAAAGTTTTTTTTGTAGTTAGAAATCTTTCTACTAATCTCAGCCCTAACCAGGTTCGGGTTATCAATGCCTGAAGACAATATGACTTTCTAAGAGTGAATAGCTAAATCATTAAAGAAATTATGATTGACGTTACATACCGGGTTGTTCTTCAAGCCCTTGTCTAAAATGTCCATCTCAGTGTCACTAAACTTTACATTGCTAAGATTTAAAGTTCTGTAGTGGAATTTGAAATTAAAATTAGTTGAAACAAGATTAATATTCGAATAGGATGTGTTGCAATCAGAGTCAGGATAAATCAAATTAAAATCCTTAGAACCAGAAGGGTTGTAAGAATGAAAATGTTTAATCTTGGGATTATTGTTTTTGGTGGAGTGATTAAAATTGAAATTTTTAAGTCTTAAGGTTTTGAGTTTTTTGCAAAGTTTAGAATGAATATTATTGCCGAAGTGGTATAGGTTATTTTTAATTCTGATTTGCAAGAGATCCCACTCGAAAGGATGAAATTGGTTAGATAAAAACAAATGCAATTTATAAATTTCCAAAGATAATGAATCTCGAATGCGGTACCAGTGTTGGATTTCTTTCTCGAGCCAGAACCTCTTGGCGGCATTAATGGCAGCTAAAGCAGGGATGCTGTTAGCGTTAGATCTGACGTCGATGAATGTGGGCGTCAGGTGCTCTTTTTTACATGTAGTGTTGAACCAAATATTAAGCTGTGACCTCTTAAACTTCTTGGAAAGGTTTTCAAAACGACGGACCAAGGTAGCTCGACCGGCTGTATTAACAGGAAGGTGAAAGATCATTCTGATAGTGGAGGTGTCTTAATAAGAAGCAATAAAACGCAGTAGTCTGCTCCACGTACATTTATTAACAAGGCGACATGTTTCGAAGCCAAACTGGCTTCATCTTCAGGCCAAAATCATCATCTATATAGGCATAAGGTTAACAATAGTGTACAACGTAAAGAGATTAACTTACTGGTTATAAAACAGGTAAAAACCACGTGTTTCAAATTATAGGTTATATTGAGGTTAAGCGCTGAAGGCGCGGTAGTAATAAAAATTCACAAAGAACACCACATTAGAGATTTTTTTTTCTTATAACCAGTAAGTTAATCTCTTTACATTGTACACTATTGTTAACCTTATGCCTCTGTAGATGATCATTTTGGCCTGAAGATGAAGCCAGTCTGGCTTCGAAACATGTCGCCGTGTTAATAAAAGTACGTGGAGAAGACTACTGCGTTTTATTGCTTCTTAGTTGAAAATTGCGGAATTAATATTTTTAAATGTGGAATAACTTGCCGTATGATAAACGGAGCTAAACATAGTACATTTTTCTAGAAGCTTCAATGAAATTAATGATAAGCTCTCAGGGGTTTTAAGTAATTTACATATGTGGCCTCACAAAAGTCTGTCAGAAAATCTTCTTACTTATCAACACTGATGTTATATTAGTCAAACAAAATTAAAAATTGTCTAGATTATCTTCACGATTCTTGCGCCCAGCCACAACTTCTCTTCAAGTAGTTCGGATGGTCACGGCAGGAAAACAGCCGTTGATGTTTTGCTGCCAATAAAGTAATACAGCTGCGCTGTCCTTTGCAACACCTTACAGGACTCTTGGAATTACGGTCTTGTGACAGGGCAAAACAGGTAATATCTTGTAATCGTTGCACTTATCGACATGTGCTTATTTTGCTCTTTAATTGACAGGGACCACTTCGGATCCATTTTGTTTTCGTAGAACTCGCCTTTTTCATGAATATACACAAAGATTTAGTGAAGTTTGTGGCTTACTTGCTTAGGAAGGAGTAACGTAGACTGCCTGATCGTAGAATTATAACTGGTTGGGAAATTTTCGTATAACCAAAACCGCAAGTTGTCATTTTCGGGTTCAAACAAAAAAAAATATTTGGCAATTGTTTCGTAATTTTTTTTTTTTTTTGGGAGAACAAAGCTGTACATATTAGCTTAACAACAGTCAAAATGGCAAAACCTCTTGCTGCGACCCCCTACACTTTAAATAAAAAATCCGATATTTTTTAAAACAATCGATAACACTAAACCTTGTTACTTTAATAAAAATTACTTGATCATCTTTGAACCAATGAGTGCCGATTAGCAAAATGGGAAATGATTTAAAAAACTATAATTACAAATAATTACGATTAAGCATTTAACAAAATAGATTAGATGATGAAGTTGCTTGCTCCAAAATGAGCATTTTGCTACTTCATTTGACATAAAGCCGACAGCGTTGATGTTAATTCACTTATACACTCAACACTATTCCAATCTAAATTATAACAATATAAAACACAACCGTCGGTTACCTTCCTTTAACACACATTTTCATTTTCTAATTCTTACAGTAACATGAAATTTGGCTTATACGCTTCGAAGTATTAATGTTGTTACAGCTTAAAATGACTTTTACGATCTTACAGCACTTTGGCGATAGTCTAAATGGGTAGTTAGAACACGTCAATCTTCAAAAATGCAAAGCTCACTTTAACCAAGCCTCAACTTGCTGTAACAGATGGTTAACCGGCTATTTGCTCAGGGAGAAGTGGGGTTTGAAACAACAAGACGTACTTCAGAGCGAAATACTGTCACAATAAGAGTTGATTGTAATCAAAATAAGGGGGGGGGGGGGGGAACAAGCGCCACAATTTCATAAATAAAGTGGATGAGAAACTTTTTGGTATGCCCTTGTACAAATTCGAAGGCTTGAAGATCCTTGTCGCGACAAGAGGGATGACGGCAAGACGATACCTAATTACCCACAGCTGCCCCAGATTTTGGCACGCCGGAAACTTCTCTCATAGATATCTTCTAAAGCGTTATTGCAGACTCAGTGCTACAATACAAAGGAGAAGATTGGTTCGGCCATAACATACACCCGCTGAGAGAAGTTCAATCACACACAACCGTAAGGTACTAGCTTCAGGCCATGGGTCCTGTGCAACAAAACACACCACGAAAAGCATACGAAAAACCGCTTCACATTAATTTTGATACAACCCCACGGGGGCTTCTGCCGCAGCTGATACAGCTCAACCACTTCGTAACGCTACCGCTGGGTTGATACCTCGAGACGCTGTCGAAAGAAATAAGGGCACTTCTGCTTGCTTTTCCTGTCCAACTCCTGCAACCGATTCCCTCTAGCACAATATTACAACCGCTTCCTTGAGCCAAAAACGCGGTACGCCGCCGCCGTAATAAACATGCAGTGACTGGTTTGCTGTAGGCGCGGCTCAAATCACTAGAATAGTTTTTGCGACTTGACGTCAGAAAACATCTGTGCCGGGTTTCACACGTGTAATCGACCAGAACTGTACTATACTAAAACGAGCGGGAAGCGTCAATACTTGAATTTGAAAAAGGAGTGGCGGAATTGCCAATATTTGAAATAAAAGATACGGTAAAGAGCGATTATTTGCAATGAAAGTGCAAATTTAAACTGATCTTAACAATGTATAATCAATTAACAATATGACATGTGACATGAAGAACTAGGACATTTTTAACAACTGCTTTATCGAAATTGTTGCCATTTTAATGTAAAAATTACATAAATTTTATGGAATAAATTTGACTGGCAACAATGCAAGCCTTCAAAAATCATAACCACAAATTAAAACAACAAAACCCAATTTTGTCATGTCTAGTTATTTCGCATATGTAACAAGAAAAATGTTAGCCTAACATAGTCTGCTAGGAGGAGAAAACATTGTGTGAAAGGATTATATGCTCTTTTCTCAAACTTTCAAGGGAACTATTAGATATATTAAGATGCTGCGCTATTATGCAAACTTAAATATGGCATATTAAAGGATATGTAAGCCCAGAGATAAGCTATGGTATATCAAATATAAACCATGGACAACATTTCAATCAAATTTTGGCCCAATCCGATGTAAATTGGCTGAAGAATCTTATACTATAGTAAAGTTGCTTATCATTGATATGATATGATATGTAAACCTAAAATTTTGTATTGTAAGGTATTTTTACTGCAAAATCTAACCCCAACTAAGATATTATTAATAACTTACACTAATTACGTACAATTATTAACGGTAGTAATAAATAAGGTGTTTTTCTATTCAATTTTTATAATCCCCTAACCTAATTTTTTCACTGTTCGCGTAGTAGGTAGATTTTCCTTTAAAATCGTGATTAAACACACAAGTTGCAAAGGTGTTTACAACCCACTTTAATTTTGGTTTCTTTGAGTATGGAATTACTTGGCCATACCACCATACCACATGCTCAAAAACCAGGAACTGTATTTCTTCAAACTAACATAATATACAAGATCGAAAAGCTGTAAATTCTTAACATTAGCCAGAGTCTAACGAGTGAGATTTTGTGTGTGTATTAATGTTATTGATACTTCGAGCCGTTATTTAACTCAAAACTTGAGCTTATATTTCCAGATAACATGCAGAAATTATAGGTTCTCATAAAAAGCAAACTGTAGGAATTTCCCTAAAAATATTGAAACCAACTTTCCTAATTTGACGTAACGTGCTTTGGTTAATTCAATATATACGTAATTCATCAGCTTAGCAGAAATTCCTAACGATCTTCCGAGGTACAACAGATAGGGAAACGCAATTTCAGTTGAAGGAGAGAATATCTATCGAATACAATTTAATTAAAATAAATCACGTGACTATTGGAATTTCATCCACTCAAAATAAATCAACAAATCCCATATTTTCAGAAGCTAGTCAAAAAGTCCGGGTGTTGCTCCTTTTATACATCTAAAGCCTGAGCTGCGTTTACCCCAATATTTGAATTACAGGAGGACCAAATACAGAAAAGAAACCCGTTTACCAAGAATGACATCTACGATGAGCAACAACTGTGGTGTTTCTTTAATCTCAAAATATCAGTGCTTTATAACTGTAGCAACATTAGAAAGTATTTATCTATACAATATGTATAAACACCGCTAGTTAATTATTAATAGTTTCTTTAATGGTATTGTTTTGGAAACTTTTTTTCTTCTTTTATTCTGTTCGGACACGAATAAATAAGTAAATTTTATTTTCTGTACAACGCTAATCTAATATTTACAATGTTGTGTATGAAGAACAAAATATTATATATTTCTAGCAAATAAATAAATTCAAATAACCGCAAAAACCAGTTTACCTACTTAAATCTTCCACCCAAGGCCCAATTTCTAACGAATAACTCGATAAAACGAACTGCCGGCACAAATCGCCGGCTGGTGAAAATTGATTCAAATCTAAGCAAATAATTTTGCAGTTGTCAGGCTGCAGATTTAATTTCCTGTCGGATTCCACGCCGCAAACACTTGATTATTCAAAAGCCGAGTGTGATTTCTTCAATCGCTCGCTGCTCTGGATGCAGATTAACACTCCCCTACATGCGGGCCCTTGTCAAATTTTTATTCAATTTGTTGACGTGAGATTCCGCGAAGTCCCCGAAGTACAACTATTGTTTGCTTATATATTTGTTATAATAAAAACCAGATTGCACTAGCGTCCTAACTAGAGCCACGCTAACCACTAAGTACAGTTAGACACGTGCGTAAGGTAGTTAGGACGGAATTTATAGTTACTATATTTTTGTATGCCTATTTAATTTGTGCTAATATCTTTTGAAATTTACCCGCCGGTGCCTTTTTCTTACTTTTGAGAGACCCTTTAAAGTTAAAGGATACTACAGTCCTACTCGTAGCCGCATTATACCTATTTTGATAGATTATATTAAGCGGAAGAACTAAAAAAAACCTGCCCTCTGGGGCGAAATATAAAAAAAGACGTCTTAGAAAGAAAGAAAATGCTAAGAAATTCAATCTTGTTAGAAGTTGGCTCACTGGTCTGACATCGTCCACACTGATGTAGCGGGTTTTGCGAAAGAGAAAAGATGCTGAGATAATCAAAGATCCATTCTCACAGTGTGTAGCGCTTACTTCGTCATCATCTGAGGTTCAGTAACAGTAGCCACCACTCAAAAAGTAGTTGTTATAATCGAAACCCGGTTTACGACGTATAACATGCTTAAAAGGGTTCAGTAGCTCACCTTCAGGGAGATTTTAGACTGAATTAAAAAGCAGCTTTATCGTGATAGTAGACACATTGCACATGCAAAGTATGGGGACCAATTCGGAGTATGGCTATATAAGTGTAGTGTGGTAAATTTTAAAAAGGGCAGCAATTTTTGCTACAACCAGCCACGCACTTAGGTATTGTCCTGTGCACGGCCTGCTAAATTGTAAGACAAACGTCACCCTACTAAATTATCATATAAACTCATTTTATACGGACTGGACATATTTGAAATTTCGAGATGCTTTACAGAGCGCTGTATACCCACGATCGGAAAAATTTGTGCAATGTGGGGTGGTCAAATGTGCAGTGCAACATTAATTTTACAAGAATGTCAATAATATTACTTAAACAGAATTAAACGCCAAGAGACGATGTGAAACGTAAAGGGTCGCTGCCAGCGATTAAAAATCTTCCTTAACGAGCAACCTATTATCGGAATATAAGTCAATATTGTGTCCTTTATTAACTTCTTTATTGTGTTTTTATACATAGTGTGGTGTATGAATCACCACTGCGTAAACTTAAGGTTCTTAAGGGAAGCAGGTAGTTTTGTAGACATTCGGGTGCGAACTTTAGAACGCTACAGTTTAATTGTTACTTTAACGAAAAGGACTACCAAACATAACACATAGAAAACAACATTTTGCGGAAGTCGGCACAGAGACTACGTACAACAGATCAAAAAAAATTTTTTTATATTAAAACAAACTGTTGTATTTTTTATACCACTAGGTAATTTTGAGTAATATAATATTCAGTGTTACATAGCCCACAAATTCTCTTTAATTTGATTCAATAATCTTTGGCATTAAGACATTTATACAATCTTTTATAGCTTTTGATTTGGGCTAATGCGCAATTTTCGCAAAAAGTATTTTTTAACTCGTTGACATTTACTTACGCAAAACGAAAATTCAGCATTCGCTTATACAGAAGACTGTAGAATTTTATGAGGATTATTTCATTCCACTTGATATTGAGGCTACTTTCAATAATAAGGAACTTAGAAGTAATTTTTTGTGACTATGTGTAATTTCGTGAACGCCTCAAGATGGCTGATATCTCAATAGCCAATCAGAAAAATGACCAAAATTGACCACACTGTCCTTGTAAAGTCACTGTAATTCGGGGCAGAGCCAGTGTATATAGGAGAGTGCCGCCACGTCCGCCATGTTTGTTCCTCTGACATATGCGTCACTTTGAGGTTTGTAACATAATTCCGTCAACGTGACATTTATTGGCAATCCGAAATTTTACTTGGCAAGACTATAAGTCTATGTCAAATTCGAGGTTAGCAGGTTAGGTTTTGTTAGTTATTTGACACAGACTGATGCAAAACATAACCTGTTAACCTCGAATTTGACAGTCTTGCCAATTTCAAGTAATATTTCAGACTTAACTCAATCAGTTATTGCTCATCACCCTGTAATATGGGAATAAACATGGCGGCGATGACGGCATTTTCACGGATCAAAGAATGGCGGTACTCTCTTATATACAGTGTGGTCCATTAAGTGTGCAACAAATGGGACATTATTTTATTACTTGTACAACCGAAATTTAAATACTGCCAAAAGTTAGTGCACGTTCGATAGCCATATCAGATGCATTTAGAATGGCTCCAAGTCAAACAGCATACAGGGCAGGACAAAAAATATGAAATTCGTTCAAGAATAAAGTTACCTTATTTAAAAAAATATGGCAAAACTTTATTGAGAAAAGTTGTTTAGAATCAAAATTTATGCTCAAATAAAAAGTCAGGGCCTCCTATTCGATTTTTTTTCTTTTTTGGAAAATTTTGCATTAGCCCCTTATGATACACATTTTTATTATTCTGATTTTATATGTATTTAAAGTAGCCACAACCACATCACTTTTAAATAACTTTTATCAACTTGAAGCGTATTTGTACAATTTACTTCGATTTATATTTTTTTATGTAACCGTCCACTTCATGTTTGTTGCAACGATATTTAACATAAATTTAGAATTTCGCCAATATTCTTTTTAACAAGGCAACTGCTTTACTAATAATAATTTACATATAAAAAACTTTCAATTAAAGCTTACAATCTTATTTCAAATTCTTATGAAAATGTTTCATGTAGAACAGATATTAACAAAACATACGAAAACTATCGCGGATAGCTATGAGAAAAATAAATTTAATCAGCGCTAAAAGAATCTGTAGTTTGACAGTTTGACTTTTTAAAACTTATCTGTTACGAATTCTTGTTTATTAAATGTCTTTAATTTGAAATCCCAATGGGGTAATACAAAATTTTCCCAAAAAAGAATAAAAATTCGAATAGAAGGCCGTGATTTTGTATTTGAGCATAAGTTTTGATTCTAAACATCTTTTATCAATAAAATTTTCCTATATTTTTTTAAATAAGGGGACTTTCACCAATTTCATATTTTTTGCCCTGCCCTGTATGCTGTTTGACTTGGGGCCATTCTAAATGCATCTGAAATGGTTATCAAACATGCACTAGCTTTTGGCGGTATTTAAATTTCGGTTGTACAACTAATAAAAAAATGTCCTATTTGTTGCACACTTAATGGACCACACTGTATACTGGCTCTGATTCGGGGTACAGTTACTATATAATCACAGTGTGGCCATATGGTGGTTGTTTTCTATTGGTTGAAGGCAAAATTTTTTCAAATTATTGTAATTTTTAACAGTGTACAGAATGTTTAGTTACAAAAAGTTACTAATGTCAAAAAAGACATTGGAATTTTATAACTTGTCAAAAGTTTGAGTGGGCGTATCAAGTGATGAAATCTGCCATTAGCTTTCCCGCGGCCGTGATTTTTCCAAATTATAGTTGGTTTCTACAGAAAAGAACCATATTTTGACGTTTTTCGCAAATTAGTTATTTACGATATTCAGAACAGTATTAACATCACACAAACCAGAACATTTAACAGAGAAATAAATATTTTCCTGTAAGTTTTATATTGCTTAAATTTTCGTAAGTAACTGCTCAATAGATTATTGCGGTGTACATTTGCAATTCCAGCTTGAACATGTATTATAGCACGTAGTTTAGTGTCGGGAAAACTCCAGTATAGCCCATTGGTACATGTTGACAATTACGGAATATGAACATAAAGGAACTGTTATGTCAGTGGTGAATATGAATTTTTAAGCTATAAATAAGAGAAATACTCATTTAGAAATTCAAATTAAATATTGTTCTCGACGATTGAACTAACTGCTTCTTTTAAGGTGATACACCGGCATTTTTGTACTAAGTACACACAAATCTTAAACTACAGCTAACCTAAATTCGCACCTAGACGGCAGTCAAGGTTGGGTCTGGCATGAGACTCTCGTGTTTTGTCTCCATTGTCTGTACATTTGTAGAATCTCCGACAAACGGAGAATCACATTATCAAGCGCATGCCCCTAAGCACCAGTTGGCTAGATTTGAGTTTAGCCCATGTATCTATTTAATATAATTTAGATGCTAATAAAGCACATTAAATTACCGAGAAGATTTCTATGCAAATGATATATCATTTGCGTTTTGGATTTGAACATTCCAATTTCCATTAATTGTAATAAATTGCAAAATACCTTATGACTCATATTTCTTCAACGTTTAAACCCATTTGTGATATTTTATTGTATTTGAGAGATCACTCATTTTGAATAACATTCTTTCACCTTAGCAAGAGTCCAGCCCCTCCCTGGATTTTTTTCCAAAAATAATCCACCACAATATTAACCTTGATTGCCTAGTCGTGCTGACCACCGAGCAATCAGAACTCACCGCACAGAAATTATTTTTGTAGGATGTAATAATATTAGATAGTGTGCGTAGTAACAGCAAATATCTATTTATTCTTTTGCCCGCTCTAAGGGCCCGGCCACTTTACATAACCGATTCTTTGAATAAGCCAAAATAAGCCTATGATCGAAACATCGAGATGAAAGGAGTCTATGAATTTGTCACTCAGCGCGATACAAGCTAATATTTATATTTCCGTTTCTTAACTCCTTTAAGGGCCGACCGATGTTGTGTCTAAGCATTTTCAAGCAATAAATTCAATGTGCCGCTAAATCTCAGTCCACCTACACGGAATGTTTGCAAATACCTCAAGTTAGTCTTATTCACTTCCTGGTTAAGTTACTACAGTTGGATGCCGGGCTCCATAGCTCAGTGGTTACGCATTCTGCGTACTGATCTAAGGGTCGAGAGTTCGATCCCCGATCCCGGCGAGGCTTTAAAAAACTGCAAATGAAAACCTCTACAGAATGCTATCATTCGGAAGTGTTACTACTATGTGTAGCATGTAAAAGATTCCTTGCTAGGGTTGGAACTCCTTAGTTTTGGCAAAATTCTAAGTAGGATTAAGATACCTGGTACTCTGCATGCCTAGACCTTATCCATGGGGTTGAAAAAAGGGCTTATGAAGGCCTACTTGCTAGACATGAGTCTCCCCACAACTGATACTAACTAACTAACTACTACTGTTAGATTATTGGTATCCTGGTTGGCATTTTTTTTATTTGTGACTTCGATCCGACCTGTACGGTATGTATATTTTTTGCATCTATTATTTTATTTGTTAAATAATTTTGTCAGCATTATTCTGTATTGCTATTACTATCGCTTCACCATTTTGTGCTCGTCGATGTCAAAACCATAAGGTAAATGTAGTAAAAAACGTAATGATTTTATTATTTCTGATATCTGAATATAAGTACCTTGCGCATGCAACTTTTACAAATAAAATTCCCACTATTTTTTATTTAGATACACAAATCGTATTGGTGATATAGGTAAGTTTTCCAAACTTTGTAGCACCTTGCTTTTATTTTTTTTTAAATCTAATAGCATTTTTTAGCTGTGCATTAAGTGTTTCTTTTTTAGACACTGTGAAATTAATTGTCTTATCTCAATATCGAAAAAATATTGCCCCTCCCTGGGAAGTTTTCTAACGGCCATGGTCCAGTTACATTAGGATCCGCCTGCCGAAAAAATCCAAGTGAGCTGAAATTTTGCATACATCTTTGTTTTGACATTACAAATAATGTCTCAAAAGCCCCCGCCGATATCGCGCTTACGTTTTGAGTTATTCAAGATCAAAGGTCACAAAAATGAATTTTAGAGGTATTCAACTGGAAAATCACCCATCTCACATCAATACACATTAAAAAAGTAATAAAAATGTAAAGTTTGAAAAAATCATTAGAGCCGTTTTTGGAACACAAGAGTCAACATCGTACTTCCGGTTATGCGATTTTCTTCAAAAGCTTGCTGTCGCATCTACATAGTACACAAAACTTATATATAAAGTTTTAACGCCATGCCCCTTTTCATTTTTGAGATATTCTGTTCACAGACAGACAGGCGGACGGAAGGACGGACACACGGACCAATGAACAAAATAGGTTTTTTGGGTCCAGGGGACTCTAAAACGTGAAGATTTGTTGAAAACTCAATTTCGAATTTTTTGGGTGAATCCAATACTTCCTTTATCGCAAAAGGAAGTAAAACCCGTCTGCAAAACTTAACAGTGTGTTATTTACTGAATGGTTAGTTAGTTGTACGTAAAAAATTATAGTACCTTTTTTGTAGATAATTGCTTAGCCTTTATTTTTTGTAATAACTAAAAAAGTAATACGACCCATAGAAAGCGAGATATTTGCGAAAAAGTTATTTCTGTGACCTTTGACCTTGAATAACTCAAAACGCAAGAGCGATATCGATGGGGACTTTTGAGACATTATTTCTAATGTCAAAATAAAGGTGTATGCAAAATTTCAGCTCACTTGGATTTTTTCAGCAGATGCTGCGGTTTGCCGTCTAATGTAACTGGACTACAAATAAATTGTCAAATTTTATTTTGACTTTAGTAATTTTTTTATTATACCTGCATCAGAATCGCCGTTTAAAGCACGTCTGAGCGTGCGAAAACAGGCGATTAAAGCTCGCCGAGCTTTAAAGGTTGTCCAGGAAACGACTGAATGCAACAACGGAGGTGGACGCGACAAGAACGTAAACAATTCTCGTAACTATAGTAACAATATTATTATGCCCTCTTGATTTATCACGACAAAAATCATTTCGAAGTTTTTAGTGCGTAATTTATTTTCAGTATTGCAGGTATAATAAAAAATAGCGTAAAGTATTCGTGGATAACTGGTCTTTAAAACACTTGCTCTATTTCGAGCACTCTACGCCGTTGTGCTCGAAAACTCGCGCGTTTTAAACGCCTTGTTATCCACTAATACTTTAATATACTATTTGTTACCGAATGTCGCTTCCACCGTTAAAAAATCAATTATTTTATTAGATCACCATGGTTTTCCGCAAAATCTTATTTTGACATTCGATAAAAAGTACCAGCCAACAATTGTATGGCCACACTGTGATTATACATATAGTCACTTAAAATACCATGAGCAGTCTAAGTTATGTCGAATATTGTTGCTGTAGTATTACGAATGTCCATTGCGTTTAGGTTCGATTGGGATGAGTGCGCTAGCACGAGACCTAATCCTAAGCGCAGTGGACATGAGTAGTAATACCACCGCAAAAATATCCTACTTAACTTTGACTAGAGTCCCTGTATATAATAAGAAAGAGTTGAGACATGTGGATCCACAAATCAAAACCACTTGGTTTTACATTAAACATGTATATTTAACCTGGTGGGCTAATATTTCAAACACAAATGTCAATATGTCAAACGGCAAGTTAGCTAAAAATGTAATTCTCAGTTTAGTTTCTAGCAAGATTCCGGTTACACTTCCTCCAAAATTCTTGGTACTTTAATGATGTACTAGTTATTTAAGTGATTACGTGTAATGACAATCTTAAATTTGGAGCACTGCATCAGTAGCCCAGTGGCCAGGTCATGAAAAGGGGTGGTTACTTTGCAAAAGGTTATGTAGTCTTGGATTTTGGATATGTTGTATGTACCTATGCCCTTATTAAAAATCCAAGTTTTCTAATTTGACACCACTGTGCGCCCGTCAGTACGACCACTTTTGTGTAACCTTTTTCGGTTTTGCTCCATAACTCTTTAATAGTGCGTCCTGCAAAAATATGATTCTTTGTAGAACATAAAATTAGCTAGTATTTATTCCAATAACATTTTTTCCTAAACCTCATAGTTACCGAAATACAGAGCCTCAAAAGTAAAAAGTTTTTCAAATGTCACGAAAAATAAAAAAACCATATTTTTTATAAACAATTTCTTCCAATGACGTAGAACTATAAACTATGAATTTTACTTTAACATGACCTGTCGAAGTATTATATTCGGGTCTGACCATTTTTACTAATACGTATGTAATATTGGCCACAACCGCTCAATCAATCGCAACCCAACCATAATTATGTAACAGGTCTCATGGAACTGCATAACTTTTATGAAGACAGTAACCGCTTTAGCGTTAAAGAAAGGTCGGAAAATGCAATTCAGTGAATGTATCCCGCCGGATGGATGTAAACAGACTATCTCAAGAACGACATAAACTATCAGAATGATTTATGGGCCAGTTTGTGTGGAGTATTATTACAAAGAAATTATAAGCTTCTTCGCGAGATTAATCGCTTTTCTTTGTATGTGTTTTCCAATTTGTACTCATAAAACTAGTGATAGCCGCTAAGCGGGAGCTTAACTACAGAGAACAGTGGTGTAATAGTGCACAGCTGGACTGCTGAGTTTAAGGTCATGAGTTTGAAACTGCTTTGCACAATTGAAAGTAATGGACCCACTTCTAAATTGTGGATTCAGTACTTGAGAATGGTTACCCTACTAAAGAACTTCATTCAGGCTGAAATGATGGGTGACTGGAACCTTGACCTACAAACTATCAAAGAAATGCTGCCATATTTCCACGCTGCTGGCCACTTCAGCTATGCAAGGAGCTCACATCTCCATTATTAATATGGTGAACTTAGAAGACAAACAGGATCCTGAAGATTTCCACAAACTCACTACCAAGTGATATGTTACCATCCGACGCTCTGACAAATTTTGGTATCTGGTATCTGATCCGATATGATTATCGAACAGACCCCAATGAGATCAATAAAGTGCTCAAGAGGGCTGACTCATGGTCGTGGCATTACAGATAGTGTGCTTTCCCGGTGGTTCTCGGGGATGATGCACCTCCTTAACATTTGTGAACAAGTTGATAAGTTCACTTACCTAACCTCTGCAACTTCTGAACAACATGTGGATTTAAGGCCTACTCGAGTAACAAGAGACAATCAGGACATTGAAAAGCTGATTTTATGGTTAAATAAACATCCTTCGTTGACATAAAGTGAGGTGATGATGTCAATTAGTACAGGCATTGTTGGAGATGAGAAACTGAACTGTCTTTTGGCTCGTGAAGTAGGAATTAAAGGAATCAAGAAAAGAGTTGGGGAGAATTTCGAAGTTGTCAAATTGCAAAGAAAGAATACAGTGCTTACTCTTGCAGCATCTAGCAGTGGTATTAAAATAGGTGACGACAAAGTTACGTAGATCCACTCACTCTTTTTCAATTGCAAAACAGAATGATGAAGATCTTAAAGAGTACTTCAAATTTGAGCTAGCGTCTTTTCCGATGGCTCTTTTTTCTGATGAAGAGATGCGGAAAGGTACAAAATCTACGCTTTCTGCTTCATTCCCTCCAGTACAGAGCGAAATCGTGTTTGGGATCAAGAAATGTACATTTTTTTATGGTGGGTATCTTCTACATAAAGTGCTGTGGACTAAGACATCAGCGGTCAACTTTGAGTCTTGTTAAGCCATTTTGTAACCTTCAGCAACAAAGCTGACTATTTAAGCTTTCTGTACAGCCTATCTGTACTTCAAATCTGATTCTAACATTTTTCACTTTTATCACAAAAACTGACAGGCGCAAGATCATTTCTTGTTCATTTGAATCCGAATACCCTGTATATCGATGCGGCTGCCCCGCTTCGATCATCTTGGGCCACTCTTTATCACCGTTTGCGCGCGTAAATCCAGTTATTTCCGCCGAAGCTTACGCCTCTTGATTGGCTAAGGCTCCGCATGGTTACGCGGTTGGTAGACCTTAGCATGTTTTGCAAGCAGAGGGGAGTCGGCAGAAAGCTAGTGTTCCCTTATTCCCCACTGGTCTTGAGGGATTTGTTAGCAGGACGCGCAGAGTGCCCGTAATTCTCTCGTTGTACCCAGTCGCATGCGTGTGACCAATTCAAAATAAACGCCGTCGTCCGGCGGATTCGTTACCAAATGAAATGCTCTCATACCCCCCCCCCCCCCCCCGCAGTTAACCTTAGGCGCTGCTAGCCTGTAGTACTGCACCGCACCGCTCAAGAGACGTCAAACAAATACAGGTACCATTTTAAGATATTGTGTAACCAAGTAGCTATTTTGCTTACGATCTGAACTTACTACCATGTGTGTGTTAATGATTATGTGTCTAACTTGTCGCTCGCAAAGTGAATTGTCATGCATGTAGCAACCTATAAAATTACCATATTTCCGGCCGCCATTGTTATAAATCGAAACGCTTCGGCCGTTTGTAATTCATAGCTTTGGGCGCGGCAAAATCAAGTGAGTTTGTCGTTGTGCTGTACGCCGTGTCGCAGGCTCACTTGCGCGAGCAATCAGCTGTGTAGTGCGTGACCCAGTTACGCGAGTTTGTCGTTGTGGGCGATGGACTTTGATCGCTCTTACCTGCAAATCAATCGTTGTTTGTATCTGAACTAGAAGTAGCCATTACTGTGTTGTAAATGTATGTGTTTCTTTTAACATTGAACCTTTGCTTCGTGTGCGTCCAGTTAAGCGATGCAATTACTGCCAATTTAGGTGCTCCGGGCATCTTCACCGATAATTAACTATTTGTTCTGCGTTTGGCTTCACCCCGCGACACGGTCGCTGTAAAGTAGTGGGCCTCGGCCGTATTTATTATTCATCTTTAACCAATAACGTTCGGTAGTTCGCTTAACGGGTCGACTAAGGTCTGTTGTTTTGGTATTGAACGTTTGATGGATTTGTGTGTTCTAGTATTAGCGCGCGAACTCCAGCTGGGGGCACTAATTTAAGCTCTACGTTTATTTAAGGCGACATATTTGTTGCCCATTTGATTCTTTGTTGTAACGTCAGTCAATAGATACCTATGTGATTCAGAGATTTATTATTGTGTACGACCTCTGCATGCTCTAGTGTCAAGATCGATGTACAACGGAACTTGAGCGTTGGAGTGTGCAGGTAGGTCTGGCAACGCCCCCGCAGTGGCAGTACTTATCCGAATTAGTAACGCAAGCACCTATTTCTCGAATTTGTAATCTGATCTCGATATTTTCCGAGTGCTTTCATGAAGTAGTATCCAGTGTACTTTCAGTCCCGTCTAACCGTCCAGGTCCGGTTACACGAGTATACTTAGAGACAGCCTTGGTGGCGCCCTTCTATTTTTGATTTACCCCGTTCATGTCACGCCACGCTTGCCCAGTGACGTACCGTTTGAACCACGCCCAACTCCCTGAGCGCTTCAGCCGAGGCCTTCAGCCTGTTTTAACGAATCTTAGGGCAAGCGTGCCATCCTTTCCCGGACTTAACAAGTCATGCCATACTCACCTCGCGTGGGTGTCGCTAAGTCATTTTAATACCGTAACATGTGTAAAATCTATGTGGAGTATGTGCAAAGACACTTCGGTTCAAATGCTGTGATAGTTTTTGACGGATACCGTAATGAATGCACTCAACTAAGCACAAAATCGTGGAAACGATCCCGCTGAGCTTTACTTCACTATTCTGATAAATTCTGTTCAATAAAACAACTGCAATGACAATCGCACAAGATAAATTCTTATCGAATAATAGCAACACAAATTGTTTAATCGCATTATTGAAGAATGAAATGGTAGAAGTGGGCATTAGTATAGTACAGGCATTAGAGGATGCTGATGTGTTAATTAGAAATACTGCAAAATCTAAATCATCTGAATTCGATAGTGTTATCATCATAGGTGAAGATAAAGATCTTTTGATTTTACTGACAGCATTAGCTTCTTTTCATAATAAGTAATAACATTTACTTTCAAAAAAGTGGAAAAGGCAATGCACTCTGCGTCTTTTACTCATCAAACTCGTTCAAATATGATCCACAGGCGATTCTATTTCTGCATGCATATAGTGGGTGTGACACTACATCGGCCCAATTTGGACATGGAAAAACCCAATTCTGCAGTGCTCTTCAGAAGCACCCTAATTTATTTGAAATAGTAAGTACATTCAGAGAATCAGAAGTTACTCCTGACCAAATTGGAAAAGCAGGTGAGAAATTTTGCGTAGCCTTGTATGGTGGTGACATCAATGCTCAAACTCTTGACGATCTACGGTGTCAGCTTTTTGAAAAGTCTGTGACCTACAGCAATTTTCACCTTGGCAGACTGCCACCAACGCAAAATGCAGCCCGATATCACACATTACCCTTTGGATTAAAACTGGACGACAGGCAGGCGAGGGCTGACTCCAATTTAAAAAAAAAACGCTGCACCAGATTCGTTGCTACAGCCTATATACTGCCAATGTAAGAAAGGGTGTGCTAAGGCCTGCAGCTGCAGAAAGGCTGGTTTGCATTGCTCCATTACAAATAGAACCAAAAGATCAAAAGTCTAACGTTTCTATACAAAAATGTTGTTTGCATATACGCCTTATTTGTATTAATTTGTTTATTATTATTTTTTATTATTTGTATTTGTTACCATTTGGATACAAATATATTTCGTTTTGTCCTTAAATTCAACTGCTTTGTTTTATTTTGTTTGTATGTACGCCTTATTTGTAAATATATTGTTTGAATTTGTATATATATATATATATAACGCTTTCATACCATCCTGAACCAAATGTATGTTTCCGAGCGGTAAATCCTGAACCAGCCGGACAATTCTGAGCCACATATATGGTTCAGGATTGCAAACCCGTGTAAAATGGTTTCCCGCCACTTGCAGAGTGTATAGAAAAAAATTTAAAATGGCTCAGTTTTGTATGAATCTTCAAACTTGAGTTCGGGCTTCGCCCGATTGTGGCGCCACTGTCGTTCAATTTGTATATCTGTATAACTGCAATCCTGAACCACAAGAATAAATATAATAACCAGAAGCATATCTTCTACACAACCGCTTTGATGTCGATGCCGACAACGGGTGACCTCGAACCATTGTATTCCATTCCAGCCTCTACCTACACTGACTGCACTGGCCGTTTCAGTTTTGAAACGTCCCAAGGCTATGAGGCGCCGGCGGTCAGGTAATACGAGATATCCTTCTGGTTATTATATTTATTCTTGTGCCTGAAGCATGCGATGTGTCATCGAGGTCACGCGAATAACCGGGTATTCCCCGTGTTGATTTAATTTTGTACGCTTAGTTTATGTGAAGCAGTTTTGTATGGAATTCGTTATTAGTGCGTGTATATTGAAATTATGAACAGGGGACGTTGGATAGTTTCTCTAGCCAAATTGAAACTAGAAAGTAAGTACAACCTTTTATTACCTTAATTATCTTCATGGTTCCGTAAATAAATGTTTACAAGTATATTATAACCCCCACCCGTTTAAATTTAAAAAAGTCAATCTCTACTGTACGGGGTTGTTTAGGGATGATTTTCTTAAATATCTCGATTCTTGCAAAATTACGGTTAATAAACTCCATCGGTTTTAGTATGGTATTCGCCACTTTTCTGAAATTTTGATGTAAATTTTCGGACTCTCCTAATTGTTACTTTGTTATTAGTATAGTTGTATACAGGGTGGATAACAAGATCTGCCTTGAGCTATACGTAGAGCTTTTAATTAAGATCATATTGCGACGGTCGATATACCAATCGCATTTATGTAATTCGATTGATTAAAATTTCCAGAGATTCTTAAAAGGTAAAGGAAAAAATCTAATTTCATGTGCGTGTTGCGAAATACCTCCAAACATATTACTTAATACTTAATGCCGCAATGGGTTTTAGGTGAAGGGCTATATTGTGCATTGAAAATAATGGAGGTCCATTTGAATATTTAAGAAATAATTAAATTTGGCAGTATAGTTTCAACGTGTTAATATACTTATTGGTTTTCTTCTGTTTCTTGATTTTTTTTTTCAATTAAAATGCCGTTTTCTTGTTGTGTTAAACCTGTTTTTCTTGTGTATTTTGAGGTTAAACAGTGACTATGAAATGCTACCGATCATACTGTGCGTTGACAGCTATCAATTGTTTTTAGTCAAAGCCCACTATTGAAAACTAATTTCGAAATTGGTAGTCCATAGTATAATTTTAAACATCTTCTTTTACCATTTCTTGGTGATGGTAAGTTTACTTATTATACATCATTAAACTCAGAAAAAAAACCTTATTCAGACTTACCAAAAATATACATAGCCGTCCATTTAAAAATCAAAAGTTGACTATAGCTGTTAAAATCTAGTAGGCCCTAAAAATGTTCTAACTACAGCAAAAAGTAGTATTTAATTGCCAATTTCGATTGGCAATTAAAAGCTCTATAACTCGGGGCGGATTTTGTCATCCACTCTATATGCGTTACAGTTTTTAAGAGTAGGGGGTGGCATCTCAAAATAGTGCCTAGGGTAGCAAGAATGAAAAATCGCGCTGGAACATGGGTCCGATAGTGCTTCGATAGGGAGTTCAGCTTTAAAGTAAAACTTTGCGTATCAATTTTGGAAATAATATCTTTTTGATTTGTTTTTGTCCCATTGTTTATTATCCATATAACTTTTCAGCTTTCCTAAATAGTAATACCAATAGTCTGCAACGCTTTCAAACAAGGCCAAAACAGATAGGGTTGTAATTCGTAGTTGAAGTGGTGTTTATCGTATTTAATATGGAAATTCTGAGGCAACTTATCAAATTTATTTGTCAATAGGTACCTGTTTGTCCGAACATGCAAGTGAGGATTTTAGTAAAGAGAATCGAATCGAAAAGTCAAAATCCTCCCAAATTCAAGTTGATAAATACTCAAATGAATGTACTACAGAGGCCATTCATGTTTCTGCAGAAGACGTTTCTTGCTATATAAAAAAAAGAGGGTACAAGACTGGGTGGATACCATTCCAGTGCTAGAATCGGCGTCTACAAATAATGAAAATAAAAAAATAAAAATTGTCTCAAATGTTATAGTAAAGAAAGCGACCTCAATAAACCAAGATAATTACAATAGTTTGGGTATAGAATTAAAAGCGAAAGCGAAGAAGGAAAAGGCATCTCCTGATGAAAACAGAGAATCGACAGAATCCGTAATTAATTCGACAATTTCCGAGAATTCATTAGATAAAGTTCTCTCCGTAGATGACTCAGTTGCGGATCCTGATTATACACCATCCTCAGATGAAGAAAAGGTATGCTTTTCTGTGTCTGCTCTCTGGGGTGTTTGCGAATTGCATTTATGTGTAGGGTGTACTACACAAAAATATCGGTGTTGCTGCATGACGTCAAAGTTTCACTTCGGTAGGAACAATAGTTTTAATAGTAAATGTAAAAAATACAACAGTTTGTAATGTTTCTCAACAACTGCTTCGAAATGATGTTCAAAAGTACTTGGCTAATAATATTCAGAGATAGTGAAACTAAAGTAAGCATATTTTTTACATTTACTCGGCCAAAAATTAGCAGAGGGGGTGCCAGTCTATGTATCTAACAAAGTATGTACTTATTTTAGAGTTTTGAGATTTTGCAAGAAGGAGTAATATGTTACAACGAAGACCCAACATCAAATCATGACAAGTGTTTCGAACCCTCTTCCTTTCCGATTTTACCTAGCACAAGTAGAAACAATAGAGACTCTTATGGACCCTCAGAGGAGCAGCCTACTGAGGGAGTCCCAGTTCCAAACTCAGTCAAGGTAAAAAATGCTTTATATGTTTTATATTTCATATTAACAGATAATGACTGAAGGTTACAATTTAATTTTAATAACTAATTTTTTCGTGGCTTTTCCCCCTGTTAATTAACACGTAGTAGTTATTAAATTTTTTTTAAAGTTATCCGACGGTGAGATTCGAACCCACGACCTTTTGCTAACATGGCAAATGCTCTTCCACTGAACTAAGTAGGACCGCAAGGCTCGAATCGTTTATTGGTATTTTTGAACGTAAGAAAGTCATATTTTTCAGCCAATGACTGTATAATATTTCAATTTTTATATTTTCGTTAGGGTATATTTTCAATAATTATTAAATTTATTCGTGGCGTTTTCCCCTGTTATTTAACAAGTAGTAATTATTTAATTTTTTAAAAAGTGATCCTACGGCGATATTCAAACCCAAGATCTTTTGCAAAAATGCAAATGCTCTTCCGTAAGACTCGAATCGTTTGTTGGTATCATTGGTACCAAGATACGTAGCTACTACTTGTTAATTAATAGAGGGAAAAGCCACGAACAAATTTAATGATTATTAAAAACATACCCTAACGAAAATATAAAAATTAAAATATTTAATTTTAATTTCAGGGGACAGTTGAAAACGTTGAGAAACCAAATTATAAAGACCGTAGAGATTTCTGTATATTTTGCGAAAAAGATGTTTCGCATTTTGCGAGACATATCAGCTCATGGCATTCCTCCGAAATAGACGTAGCACGTCTACTATCTGTAAAAGATCCAAAAGAAAAAAGAATGCAGCTTTCATACTTGCGGAAAAGGGGAAATTTTATTCGGAATCGAACAAACGTTAGGCTACGGCCTGTTAAAAGACTCAAGTCGGGAACAGCCACATCCACAAATGAGGACTTCCTACCTTGCAAACACTGTTTAGTGTTTTATAAAAAAAAGAGTCTATACAGACACACAAAAAGATGCCCTCAGAACGCTACACTAAACCTACAAAAAAGACAAACTTCTCAAAGTGATGGTCAAACGACTTTATTACTAGGAACTTTACTTACACATGACCAATTATTAAACATAGAACTATTTCCACGTATGCGAGCAGCGGAATGGGACGTTTCGCCGTCGCCCTTTCGCCGTCGCCATTTCGCCGTCGCCGTTTCGCCGTCGCCGTTTCGCCGTCGCCATTTCGCCGTCGCCATTTCGCCGTCGCCGTTTCGCCGTCGCCATTTCGCCGTCGCCATTTCGCCGTAGATTATTTTACATTTCCGACTTAAAAAAACACTTTTTCACTTATCTATATCTAAGCAAAACATGGAATCAAAGTTTTACATGTTTTAAATGATACATGTTCGAAATCTTTAATAGCTTTAAAATATTATTCACATTTATTTCCCATTAGGAAGACGTTAAAGGTTATTAAAGTTACACTTCTTATATGCATTAAACCGTCTGATTAGTTGTTGATGGTAATGAGCATACTTGTTACTTTTTGCTAATCCTTTTATCATGAACATGGTGGTCATTATAATGATTTGGATTAGAAAATTCCCTTTATGTCCTACCAGTACATTAATTGAAATTAATGACACTATTTTAAGGTATCTTAGATACAAAATAAAGCTCCAGGGCAATTATTTTCTTTATAAGAACACTTTAACTACTTTAATAACTATTATGGTAGTATGGCCGTTATGATGATTTTAGTGATCTGCTCTTTTTTCAAACTTTACATTTTTATTGTGTATTGATGTGAGGTAGGTGATTTTCCAGTTGAATACTTCTGAAATGGGTTTCTTTTATTTTTTTTTATTTTTTGAATTAACTTTTATTTGAAATAGAACACCCACATCCGGTATATTATTACATTTTGAATTCAGCTTAAACTTTTAGAGAAAATTTATCTCTTCAACTAACGCTCTATTTTGTACAGTTTTTGTAGTATTTGTAATTTTTTAAAATTTTTGACAAATGCTTAAAAATTAAAAATCAAATTTTTTGCTAATTATAAGATCACTGTAAAAGGAAGTTGTGTGAGTGTATCACACCAGATTTTTTAACTCAACTTCAACGTCTTACATCTCGCTTATTATACGTTTTCGATATAAGTTGATTAACGTTTTCCGCTTTATTTTGAAGTGTTCTGTGTTTCCCGAAATAAATTTGAACCACCCTGTATATATGTGACTTTACAATTTAAATATTACTGTATACTTGCTGTTTAAGTACAATAGAAATTATTAAACTTATTATGCATTTTCTTCGGGCAACGGAGTACAATTAGTATATAATTAAGTTAACAAAGATGATAGTTTATAAGCAAACAAATTAATGTCCAAATAAATAAAGTGAAGGTTGCATTACATTAAAGTATAAAAATAAATTAAAGTATAATTATTTGGCAGCACGGTCTTTGTTCCGCTTTCAAGTTGACGGCGAAATGGTCGACGGCGAAACGGCGACGGCGAAGTGGTCGGCGGCGAAGTGGCGACCGCGAAATGGCAGACGGCGAAATGGCGACGGCGAAACGGCGACGGCGAAACGGCGACGGCGAAACGGCGACGGCGAAATGTCCTAGACCCTGCGAGCAGATAACATCTCACTGATTGCAAAGAAAGATCCTCTTATTTGTCAGTATGCTTACTCATATCTAAAGGGTCGCAGAAGTAAAGGGAATCTTGATCTTGTTAGACAGAATGTTAGGCGATTGGCAAAATTGTTGAAATTTGCACAACAGCGGGACTGTAATATCAAACTACTTATTGATGTACTGCGTCCATATCATTTTAAGATGATAATCGAGGCAGTCAATGAAATGGCGCAGTATAATCATGACACTGAAAAATATGATTCTCCCACATTAGCTCTGAATTTCGGGACATTACTTAAAAAATGTTGTGATTTGGCTTTTGTTGAATTACTTCAAAAACCCAACACCAATAAACAACGAGAAGATGTAAAAATACTGAAAAGTCTTATAGTATCGCAATGGGCAGACGAAGTTTCGGCTCAAGCGGGCACTAATTTAAATGAAAATAAATGGAACAAAGCAGAGCTCCTTCCTTTGACAACTGACCTAAAAAAATGAACAATTATCTATTTAGTTCTGCCGAAGAACATTATAATAAACTTAAAGACAACAATGATGCTAATGCATATTATCTACTAAAAGATATTCTCTACACCCAAATTTTACTTCTTAACAGACGTCGTCCTGCTGAAGTGGCACAATTGAAGCTACAGACCTACCAAACGATTAATTTAAACACTTCTGAGCAAGATTCGGAATTCACAAGCTGTCTAACAGAAACTGAAAAAATTTTACTAAATACGTTCAGCCGTTTCATCATTAGAGGAAAGCGTGGTCGTGGAGTACCAGTTTTATTGTCCCCTACTATGAAACAACACTTTGAGTTGTTGGTGAGCGTACGAGACAAGTTCGTGAAAGACAACGATTATATTTTTCACACTAAAGATAAAGGATTCATAGATGGCACGAAAACTTTGCAAAGATTTGTAGCAAAATGTGGTGTAACCCGTGCAAAAAGTATAACGGCCACACTCCTACGTAAACATTTAGCTACAATCACACAACTCTTTTACAGTTTTCCAACAACGACATGGAGCAGTTGTCTAAGTTTATGGGACACACGCTGAGAACACATTGTAATGTGTACAGGATGTCGGACAACATCTATCAAACCGCCAAAGTATCAAAGCTTCTGTTATTAATGATGGAAGGTGGTGCTGAAAATTTCAAGGGAAAACAATTAGACGATATCGATATTCAACTGACGCCTATTGAGGATAATCAAGATGTTTTTGAAGAACTCATCCAAGACCCTCCACAATCTATGGAGGAAGTGCAAAATATAGATTTAGAAGGTAATTCTCTCCCCGCTGAAGAAGAAGATAAAAAGGTTAACAATCATAAGATAATACAAAGGCAATCTTGGACAGTTCAACAGAAACGAATAATTTCTAAACACTTTGCGGGACATATTAAAAGAAAAGAACCCCCGAAACAATTCGAAGTACAGAAATTTGTAGATTTACATTCGATATTATTTGAAAAAAGAAAATGGACATCCATCAAGGCAGTAGTTTACAATATTTACACCGGCAAATTAAAAATTAAATAGGACCGCAATTCAGTTTTGTTTTATGTTCATGTTTCATTTAATGATTGTTTATTTGTTTATTAATCTTAGAATAATTTCTTGTACAACTTTTATAATGTTACTGTTGACAATTTTAAATAAAGAAAATGCTGTACTTTGATATAGACGTATTTTTATGCATATTATGATTAAAGCGTTGTAGGATTTTGAGAATTATCTATTACACCTGAAAATAACAAAAATCTGACAGGACGGCTACTTGATATGTTATCTAAAAATTAAATAAAATAGGACGATTTTTAGACAAAGGCTTGGCTTTAGCGACTTCATACAAGAGTACCCGATTTCGCGAACTAAAGTACCTTTTAATGTTTGCCTGTACCTAATTTTCATCTTGTCATATCAAAGTGATATGCATAATATTATTATTAGGTCCATATTTAAGCTAGTCTCTTAATTAGAAACAAGTTGTTTTAATGATATTTCTGTCTGAAGTTAAAAATAAAGCTAATAAAAAATATTCTTCTCACTCCGATGTTTTACCGAAGAGTATCTATTATTTAGCTGTAAGTAACACTCATAAGTATGTGGGATATTGTATTCATATTACGTATTTAGGCGGCTCTTTTAATGAGAAACAACTTTTTCTTATTACATATCTGTCTAAAGTTAAAAAAAAGCTACCAATGATTTACTCAAGAGGATTATTTAGCTATAAAAATCGTAAGTATGCGGGATATTGTTTTCAAATTACGTATTTAGGTTACCCTCTTAATTAAAAACAATTTTTTCTACTGTCATTCCTGAGTAGGTTAAAAATAAATATCAGTATTGCAGTATGGTATGTATCAAACTTGTAAGTATTATAAATATGCTAGAAAGAAAGCGAATCCGAACTGCGTAGGTGCATGAGTATGTAAATAAACATTCTAAAAATAACTTGGATCAGGATTGTATGGCGTGTATCAAAAGTGTGTATACATATGGTTCAGGACAGTACACAATCATTTGGCTCAGGAATGTATCTTCTATTTTGTATAAAAGTTCGATTTAGTTCATTGTCTTTTATGTGTATACTTCTTACAATTGAGAAACAAGGATGGCAACAAACATGTAGACGCAGCAAATACGCCTATAACTATTAATTTTACTGGTGGTTCAGAATTGTTAGCAATTACAATTGGTTCAGGAAGGATACAGGAATCTATATATATATATATATATATATATAAATATATATATACTGCAATGATCCTTGTCCTTAATGTTTAATAAAAAAGATCACTACAAACCTTTTTGTTTACGTTGGTTCTTGTTTAAAATCAATATTTGACTGACTAATAATATTTACGTGGTTCGTTCTATTCTTTTGCCCTTTTATTTCAAATTCACCAATCCGTAATTAGTAATTTGGCTAGCACCGAAATCAAGCATAAAAAACTCAAATATCTTTACGAATTTGAGGTTCCTTCTTGTTAATAAAATTGTACGCCACTGAAATGCGTAGTTCAAATGCTCTACCATAACCTTGTAACTAACTCAGTCTAAATTGACGTTCTACAGAGACATTTAACTATACTTGAATTTTTGAGCCCGTGCGTGCACGTCATCAATCCGCCTTTTAGTAAGGTTTTCGGTACCAACATTTGAAAAATATAAAACTATTCTTTTTTTCAATAAAATAATGATTAAAATTGCTTTTGCTAATAATATAGCCTCATATATTGCTATAGCCGTACATTTTTTGTTTTAATATTTCATAATTTCCATGAACAATAGCAAAAACTATAATACGTCGGGGTACTCTGTGTTTTCAAGTTCTGCTCAGGGAATTAACACGTACGCATGCCGCTTTTTAAAACGACTTATTTGTTGTAGTGGCTTTGACAGGTGTGGACAGTGACATATAGTTTAGTTTTGCATTTTAAAAATCCGTTGTTTTCATAACGACCATTGCGAACAAGTTATACTGTCGTTTTTCCACTGCTACAAATTTCTTTGCGGAAGAGTTTAGTTGCTGGAAACGTATGGGGAACTCTAACTTAAAATGTCGACCGCCTTGCATAGAAAGTCAGAAGAGCTTGTTGCCGCTTTGATAAGCTATTTTGCACGACAAAGAAACAACGGTGGTGCACTTATACCGCTAACTGCTGTGAGAGAAGTAAGTAATTTACACCTGTAATATAATATTCGTAATATATTAATGACCAACTTTCTAATGGTTTGGTGTTACAGAGAGTTGCCAATGCTTTAAATTTAAGCATACGAACAGTCTGTTCTATTTCGCAGACCTGCAAATCTGGTGAACTTCTGCGTAGCCCTAAAAAAGAAATCTCCAGGATATGACCTGATCGCTGGGACAATTATCAAACAATTACCAACTAAAGCTATACAAGCCCTTACACATCTGTATAATTCTATCCTCAGAATCCGGCACTTCCCAAGTCAATGGAAAACAACTCAAATAATCATGATTATGAAACCAGGTAAACCACCAACGGAAATTACATCATACAGGCCCATAAGCCTACTCCCCATTCTGTCAAAGATCCTAGAAAAATTGATTCTGAATAGATTAATGCCAATTTTAGACGACCAAGAACTAATCCCTAACCATAAATTTGGCTTCCGTAAACAACATGGTACCGTGGAGCAGGTGCACGGAATAATGGACAAGATATACAGAGACTTGGAAGAAAAAAGATAATTACTGCTCTGCAGTGTTTTTGGATGTCAAACAAGCCTTCAACCGAGTTTGGCATTAAGGCTTATGCTACAAGCTCAAACAATACCTACCCTACCAGATGTATGACCTTCTGAGCTCATACATAACAAACACGCACTTTTTGATAAAATACAAAAACGAAAATACAACATTACACCCTATCTCCTCTGGCGTACCGCAGGGTAGCGCATTGGGTCCCATCTCAACAAAATCCAATGGTGGGCCAACAAATGGCGAATCAGAGTGAACGAAGCTAAGTTCAAACACGTAACCTTCACTATGAAAAAAGAAAATTGTCCTTCAATAACACTCAACTGACACCAACTACCACACTCAGAGGCAGTCAAATATCTGGGTCTACACATTGACAGGAGACTAACCTGGAGAACCCACATATTCACCAAGCGTAAGCAACTCGGCCTTCAACTCCAAAAGTTATACTGGCTGATCGGCAGAAAATCTAAACTACCATTGGAAAATAAACTCTTAATTTACAAAATATTTTTTAAACCAATATGGACTTATGGGATCTCCCTGTGGGGTACTGCAGCTACTTCCAATTTGGCAATGTTATATCGGTTCCAAAATAAAGTACTAAGAATGATCGTTGACGCGCCATGGTACGTCCCTAATAATGTGATTTTAAGTGATCTACAAATTCCCACAGTAAAAAGTGAAATAAAAAATTTCAGTGAGAGATACAAAGACAGACTGACCGTTCACCCCAACGATTCTGTGCAGCACCTTATGGAAGATAATAATGAACCCAAAAGACTTAAACGTTTTAAGCCATCTGATTTACCTACAAGATTTTAACTGTAACAGCAAATTACTTTTGACAAATAGTATATTCTTTTCATAACCCATACATTACATATTAAAATAATGAAGACTATTTACCATTATTAAGTGTTCTTATTCTTCTTCATACCATTTGTTACTTTATTTATTCAGTCTGTTTATTCTCCGTTTCTTTAATTTTACTTTATCACACCCTTTAATACACCATCCAGAAAGGAAATACCATTATAATAAAGGGCTTTTATTATTCAAATTTGCAAATTCAGAAAATATTTGTTTATTTTAAAATAATCATTTTCTCTAGCAATAATAATTTATAAAAAATTTCTATAAGGTATACTTTATTATAACATTTCATAATTGACTTTTTCAGATAATCATTTGAGTTTGGCTTTCACTTTAGTTATTCCGATTGTCAGTTAATACCTACAAATTAAAATCTAAGCTCTGATGTTACCAAACAACTATCCCAACTAAATCAACTTATATGCTCGAACCTTTTTAATAAACTATTCACAATTTAACAGTAAATGTATTTAATGTATCATTCATTAAACAATTCTCAAATATTTATGTTGTACTTTTAATGTATAAATCCTTCCTTGTACTTTTTAATTGCGAATTAATTTATTCTTTCAAAATAATTTCCTACCTAGAAATACTCTTATAGATAATTATCAGTCACAAGAGGCTACCACTACAATATCTTTCTGTTTGTTCGCTTAAAGAATGTAGGTTTCCAGGGGACGCCGAGTAATTTCTCTTCTGAAAAGGGGGCAGTATGCCAAATAAGTGTGAGAACCACTGGTCTAGACTATAAAAAAATTACATATTCACATTGTTGGTAGCACTGCCAAGCTATGTGAAATTCGAAATTTGCAGGTTACATTTTGCATCAGTCTGTGTCAAACAACGTACTTTTAGTGACTGTATAAAAATAATATAAACATTCTAGCATATGATGTCATGAATATGTTATGACGTGCACGCACGGGCTCAAAAATTCAGGTATAAGTGCAAGTCGCCTGAAAGTTTAATTGTTTGTTTACTGCAATTCGAATAAGCCAACGAACTCGGTAAGATTTGAATTATCGCGCTCAATCTACGCGTCGCTCTAGCAATTGTTTTGCAGATCTAAAATTAGGCTTTTGTTTCGGTAAATTAGGAAGAATCTCAAATTTTCTAACCCAACTTTCTGATGGCGGTTATAGCAGTTTTAAAACGTTCCGAAGTCCTGGATTCTGCTTATATCGGCTCCGCAGCGCAGCTTTTGGGTCCCTCAGTAAGTTGTACTCTTAATAAAAATTAGACGATTATTGCATTTTTTGTAGCAACAACTCATGGATCTTATAATCTTATATAATGTTGTACGACCATGAGTAAAGTTTAATTCTTGTGTAGCATATAGATGTAAATCGTCAATGGTAAAATGTTCATTATTGTGATGAAATAAATAAATGTTTCTTTGTAGTTCCTCCTTTAAAAATACCTTGCAGTAATCGTCAACATTTTCACATTTTCTGCCGCTTTTTTGTGTGTCTTCTAAATCGTCCCCATTTTCAAATTTTGTAAAAATGTCCTTCACTTGAGTTACACATTTGATATTAGTAAAACATGCTTATGGTGTGATTCAAAAATTGTTCTAAGCTGGATAAACTCACACCCTAAAACTTTCAAAACTTTTGTTGCAAACGGAGTTTCCCAAATACTTGAATTAACTTCTGCTAAAAATTGGTACTGATTATCTACTAAGTTAAATATTGCTGGCGATGCCACTAGAGGATTATGGAACCTGGATAGGCGTGATGAATGGTTCAATGGGCCATGATTCCTCCGAGAAAGTGAAGAAAATTGGCCAATTGAAAGCACTTTGGAGAAAGTTAAAGATGAAAAGAAAAGATTCTATTTTGTTGGCGTTCATACAGCATATCAAAATATATTTAGTTTTTCCAGGATTTCTACTTTTACCAAATTGATACGTGCAGTTGCATGGTTTTCCAGATCAGTCGAAATTTTCAAGAAAAAAACATAGGCATTGAATATCTTCAAGTTTTACTCGCAAGAGCTTCATGTCAGGGAAATTGAAAATGTCGAGATAACACTGTTCAAACAAGCTCAAAACGAAAGCTTTCCTGAAGAACTTAAAAGACTTACAGGACAACAAATCAAAATGAAAAGAAAACGCAAATTATTCCATTTGAGTCCGTTTCTTGACAAAGATGGAATTTTAAAAGTACGAGGAAGACTAAATAATGCTCATAACTTGAGTCTCTTCGCAAAATCTTCAATTATTCTAGACTTGAAGCATTTATTGACTAAATTGATAATAAGACATTATCATACGTTAAACAATCATCAGGGAAGAGAAGTTGTCTTGAAAGAAAAAAGGCAGAAATTTTGGATTTTAAATGCGAGGACCGCTATACGAAATTTTCGGTGAGCTTGTGTTATTTGCAGAAAAAACGAATGCAAAACTGGAAACCCAAATTATGGAGGGTTTATCAGAAGCGAGAGTTATATCTCAAGTCCGAGCGTTTTGGTTTCTGGGATGGATTATTTTGGTCCTATGAACGTCACAATTGGTCGAAGACAGGAGAAGCGATATGGTGTATTATTTACATATATGGTGACGCGAGCGGTACACTGGGAAATGGCTTAATCTCTCACAACAGATTCAACAATTATGACTATTAGACGTTTTATTTGTAGAAGAGGATATCCACCCGAAATATATTCTGACAATGGTAAAAATCTACAGGGCGCAGGGAAGGAACTACGTATAGCATTGGAAGAGCAGTTAAATGTTCAAGAAATTCAAATGTTTTTGTTTTATTTGTAAGATACAATGGTATGGGAAGAAAGGTACGATCGGTCAAAGAAGCTTTAGAAATAATTTTGAAGGAACAATGCCCCAAAGAAGAAGTTCTCATTGCCTTTTTTGCAGAGGGAGAATACTCCGTTAACAGCCATCCTTTAACTTTTGTATCTAGCGATAGTCAAGATGTAGAAAGTTTGACTCCTAATCATTTTTTGATTGGAAGGTCATGTGGAGTTCCTAGCCCTGGAATTTTTTCTGACAGCGAATTCATTCATAGGAAACAATGTCGAATTTCACAGCTTCTTGCAGACCATTTTTGGAAGCAATGGTTGCACGAATATGTGCCAACCTTAATCAGAAGAAGAAAATGGTTAAATAAAAAAAAAGAATATTTCAGAGAGTGATATACAGAGAGATTTTTCTTACTACCAACACGGCAGACGATATGTCGAATTTACAAATGCCGAGAATTTAACTTTGACAGTTCGCGTATTTTGTCAGTAGATAATATCTGCTGTCATTTCTATCTTAAAATCGATAACTACGAAGCAACAGATCAGTGCAAATTGTAAAATCGTGTTATCAGGGTCCAACGGTCCGGGAAATTCAAAATTCTTTCACAACATTTGAAAATAGGCGTTCTTTATCGTTATCAACGTTACATGGAGTTATTTCAAATTTTGGAAACTTTGGATGTGTTTCTCCCCAAAACCACAAAAGCCCTAATGTTCCCAATGAAGACAGGTATTTAAAAGAGGTTTGTATTACCGCTAATGACTATCCATACTATTTATTTAAATAAATTGCAGAACTAGTAGATTTAGCTGCGATGTTCTTCCCGTTGGCCATTTCAGAAGTATGGAATTTTGTGAAACTGTGACAGATATGCCTAAAACTTCCTCTGAAAAGTCGTTTTCACTACAACTAACGATTTGAAGAACTGCATTTAAAAATTAAAAGGGTTGTTCAGAGTACTAGCACTAATACGTTTCTAAGAGCTAATTTAAACTTCTTGAATTTTGTTGTTTGAAATAAAAATAGTTTTATTTTTGTTTGCATCTTTTTTTTTACTGAGTTAGTTTGTTTGGAAGAAATTATTTCTTTCTTCAGAATGCGTTTTACATTGAGAACTACCTTCTTTTACTGTACTGTTAATCTCTAAAAATCCTGTTTTTCCATTCTGAATTTCTCACCTGAATTAATCACAGAATAACAGTACCTCATACATTCTATCTGTGATTCATTCATTCATTCATAATCTATAGCCTCTTTTACCTTTCGGTGTAGAGGACCATTCATACAGATATAATAATTAATTTAAAAAAATTACACTACGCGTCTGCGTTGAACATTTACTTAAACAATCAACGCAGGCGACCCGTGGATTAATATCAGAGTACCTTAGACCGACTGTCCATCAGTCTTGGCGTATTTTTAGGCAAACGTAAATTCGCCTTGATTTACTCCTGTTCGCAGTTCATGAATTTTCACTGTATACTCGATTCACTATGGTCCCGGATTGTCAAATGACGTTTTATGGTAGCACTGTTGAATTTTGATTGGTTTTTTTGTTACTACTAGGTTGGACAACGCAAAAGCGTAATTTTGAAAATTTGCGTTTTTGTTACCTGGCAACTTTTATTTATTTTTGCTTAAGTCAGTGCAAAATATAACCTATAATTTATAGTTTTGACATTAGTAGCTCAATTGAAGACACAAGTGGATGAAGGGTCTATGTAACATTTTTGTAAAAATTGAGTTTTTTACATGGATGAAGGATTTAAGTACACAAAATTCCTTCTAGCTACATTAAATATTATTTCATAAACAGTCGTCATCCCAGTTGCTTTGAAAAACAAAATGTTATGTCTTTGATTAATTCGTGCAACACAATGAAACGTCATTGAGTACTGTCATACCGCATTTTTTCTCAATTTTAATAGACATACGTTTCTGAAGTCAAAACCTACTGGGATGACGACTGTTTATGAACACCCGTTATCTGATTTAGAAGTTGATAAAGGATATATGTACAGTTGAGGTTTGCAAGCAGTTAGTGGTTAAATGGTCTATGTTGATAGCTGCGCACATAGATCCTTTATCCACTTTAAGACTAGTTAAAATGTATACATATATCCTTCATCCCTTGACAAGAAAAAATATTCTCTGAATGGCCTGTCACATGAACCCCTGAAGTAAGGTTATGTTTACGTGTAGTTTAATGCTACTGCATTGTACGTTCAGCTTGTGTGTGTATACTCGTTTGTTAAAAGGATCTGTTATAATAAATTATTATTGTGGGTGTTAATACACACAAATATTATCTTAAAATATGTCAGCAAGAGGCAGACTTGTGGTTGAACTTGCAAGGAAACAATTTAAAGTTAATTTGGGTAAGTAGTTTTCAATTTTTATAGACCATGGTTTTTGCAAGGTACACGTACCTTTCTACGAATGAGTGAGGTTCGCAGGTGTACATAAATTAATATGGTTATAATAAATTATTATAACAATGTTCGATAATAATTTATACTCTCCACACAGTTCAGAAGAAGACAGCTCAGAAAGCTACCACTCAGAAGAAGATAGTAATATTTTGACAGCAGCTACTTCGGCTGAGGACTTAGAAACAAATGATAATTTAGAAGTAACTGCCCCTCACATAACTACAGAAGATACCTACTTTTCTGAGGTAACTTTAAAAACTGACACTGAAAACTTACTGGAAAGAAATGAAAAGCAAATTAAAAAAAGCAAAAGTTAATATAGTTAAGAAAAAGTTATTCAATCTCGAGGGTAAGACAAAGGCGGCCAGAAACATGGAAGAGAAAAAAATCGGCTATATCTAGAGAACGCGGCCAGGATTATATTTCACAAAAAGGAAAGCAAATCTCAGGTAAGGTCCCAGAACAAGGATCATTATGTAAGAAAAACTACTGCAGACTTAAGTGCAGCGACCTGTTTGATGAGAAAGATAGAGCAGAAATTTTCCGAAAATATTACGCTCTTGATATAAACGATAAGAACTCTTTGCTTTTCAAATCAATTTCAATAAAACCTGTCAAAAGGCATAGAAAAAACATTTTCAAAACAAAAACTTCTTGATTCACCTATACATTGACCAATAAACAAAGAGTTTTTACTGTGTGTAAGACAGCTTTTTGTTCGTTATTCCAAATTTCGAATAAAAAAGTTCAAATTATACAGAACAAACTGAACTCGGGCACTTCGGCTCCTTCTCCGGATAGAAGAGGTCATCATGAAACAAGACCTCATAAAATGTCAGATGAAGTTGTTGATTATATCAAAGCACATATAAAATCATTCCCGACAGAACAGTCACACTACTCAAGAAATAAAAATGCTAATAAAATGTATTTATCCCCACTTTTGAATATTTCAAAAATGCACACACTGTATTTAGAGCACTGCCAAGATAATAAACTGCATAAGAAGTTTTTGGTTTCGAAAAGCTTATATTCTACCATTTTCTCACGTCATTTCAATTTGTTTTTCGGCCAACCTAGAAGTGATACGTGCAGTAACTGCGACGCCGGTCTAAATACTGCGGAACATAAAGAAAATTACAGATTTGCATTTGATCAACAAAAACGAGATCGGGAGTTTGCACATGCCAATTTTGGTGTATGTTATTTGACAATGGACCTTCAGCAAACGATGCCCCTCTCAAAACTTACAACATCGAAGGCGTTCTATCTCCGTCAGATGTGGTTTTATGATTTCGGGGTGCACACTATTACTTCTTCTGGTGACAAGCCCTACTTTTTCACGTGGACAGAAGATATTGCTACCAAGGGCAGTTTGGAGATAGGTAGTTGTCTTCATACTTTCATACAACTTTTAAATGGTGGAAGTGAAAAGTTCAGCATCTTATAATTTGGTCGGATTCATGCGCTGGTCAGAATAAAAATTGTAATCTAATATGCCTTTATCAGTACCTGATTTATAAAGGATATGTTAAAATCATCGACCATAAGTATCCAGAAGTGGGACATTCATTTCTGGACTCTGACAGAGATTTTGGAATAGAAAAAAAGTTAAGGAAGACAGAAACAGTTTATATACCTGACCAATACCGTGATGTCATAAAATCGTCTAGCAGCAAAAACTCTGTTGTCAATATGGAGAAGCATTTTAAAAGTATATTCGAGATAGCAACAAAAATGAACTTAGTTAATAAGAAAAAACATACTATAGAAGAAAATGTAAATCTGAGAGACAGTATAAAGTGGATACGGGTGGACGAGTATGGAAGCTATTATTATAAAGATACGTTAGATGAAAATACCCCATTTCTTAAAGTGGATATTTTGAAAAGAGGACACAGAAAATTAGAGAAAGAATTTGATAAGAAATAAGAACAATCCTTTGTCAGCAGAAAAATTGCTAACTTGAAACAGCAAATAAAATATGTTGATGAAGAATACAGATATTTTTACGAGAAGGTGACAGGTTACGAGACAGAAAACAGAACAGTAGTAGAAATGTGAAAAGAAAAACAGTATAATGAAGAACAACATACTATTTTCAGTGAATTCTTATACACTTAGGGCCGGTTGCAGAAAGCTATGTTAAGTCCGGTGTTAGCTAACATCGCGTCAAAGTGAACAAAAACGCATCAAATCTCAAATGCTTATGGTAACTAATACATTAGTAAACAAAATTTGATGCGATTTTGTTCACTTTGACGCCATGTTAGCTAACACGAGACTTAACATTGCTTTCTGCAACCGGCCCTTATTGTAACAAAAATCCATTAGCATTTTGTCTTTTCATTTTTAGCATACTTGTTCAGTTGATAAAGGATTTATGTACTTTTGAATTTTGTTTTTTCAAAAACTATGAGATTTTTTTGCATTTATAATATGTAGTATAAATGTAATAATAAAATGTCTATCTACTAGAAAAAGAAGGTGTTTGTATCTCCCCAAATAAAAAAGTACCAAACCAAAAACTTTAAACCCAATTATCTCAAAATTACCTACTTGTTACTTAGACCCTTCATCCACTTGTGTCTTCAATTAATTGTTTCTAGTTATCCATAGCTTGACTTAAAAGTATTAACCATGATAAAGGATTGTTTTTAATTGGATTTTGACATTGACAATCCGAGAGTATAGTGAAGAGAGTATAGTCATTTTAGCAGATGAAACAAGCCTTAGAAATTCGTAACCTAAAGGCAGAGTGCTACGAACTCGTCCCGTAAAAGATGGATATGTTCGAGTTGTAGATCTTAAAACAATATTTGGAGTTTACAGAAAGCCTATCTCAAAATTGATATTGTTGAAAAGTGTTGAATAAAGGGAGTTTGAAGGAATTTCGTTTCTTTATTTTGAAGGCTGGGAGAATTTTGCGGATTTATTGTTAGAAAAAATATATTGTCGCTTTTGATTTTTAAAAAGAGGAAGTTTTGTCAACAAAAATAGATACAGTTTATTCTATAGCACATGTTAAAGTGTGCTTTTATCAACTCAAAACAAAAGGTCAAGTTTTACTTTAACAGCAAGGGTAGATAAAGTAGCACTGTAACATCAAGGATAGATAATAGTAGTTTATTTATCTAGAACGAAAAGTGGCATTTTAAAGACGAGAAAGTTGCTTACGGCCGAGGCGTCAGCCGAGGACGGAATTACTTGCGAGGACCTTTAAAAACACTTTTCGTTCGTGGTGAATACAACGGTTTATTTCATTGTAAGTTTAATGAATTTTAAATAAAAAATTGTAAACAACTGACGTATAATTTTAAAGTACTTGAACTTTAAAATTTTACTTTAAAGTACTAGACTTTAACGTTCCATTTTTTGTACAATAAATACGTTTTAAAGTACTTGAACTTTAAAATTTTACTTTAAAGTACTAGGATTTTAATGTTCCATTTTTGTACCATAAATAATCCGAAAAATGTCATTTTTGACATCAGTATGAAATAAAGTAATTTAATTTTCTAACTTTTGTTTAAATTAAATATGACAGCTTCGTATTATCGTAGCAACCCAATCTAGCTACTGACATTTTAAAATGTGATTGACTGTCCCTATTTTCTTTTGAAATTGTTAAAAGTTGTTGCTATAGAAAAAAATATTGTATTATACACGACGATAAAGTTATTTCTATCCACTCTTGAATCATTAAGGTCTCGACTTCGTCTCGACGTTAAACGATTCACTCGTCGATAAAATTTAATTTTATCGTCTTGCATAATAAATTACTATTTTCTGACACAAAAACGTATTAATAGTTAATTTTGCCGGCAGTCTTAGCCATAGAAGTATACGCCATTACACCAGGATTAACAAACCCCTACCTTCAAGTTGATGAGGAAGGTAAATGCGTTGAACAGCGGATATCGGGTGTAAACTGCTGTGCAAGTTCACGATTTCTCTGGTATGTCTATCGAACGTCTGCAACTCAGTGGCGGTGAAACAATAATTTCCCCGAATGGATAATAGTATATTACATACCGAGGTGGAAAATGCTTCATTCCTGTCGAGAGATTAAGTAGTTAACCGAGACGCGTAGCGTCGAGGTGAACTTTATCTCGAGACAAGAATAAAACTTTTCACCGTGGTATGTATACTATTTTATTCGCAACCACTTTATTCTAAACAATAATTGGAAAAATTATTATATGTATTATGATACGACAGGTTGTGAGGCGCATGAATGGATCAACGAGATTCCCAGTGTCCCTATCTACTCAGCGCTCGGGAATGGATCGCGCATGAATGGATCAACGAGATTTCCATTGTCCCTAACTAGACAGCGGTCGGGAATGGACCGGCAATCACTTTTCCGACCGGTTGGAAAGTTACAAGTTGGGAATAGCTCATTTTCCAACTTTTTAAAAGTCAGTAATGATCTTATTACATATATGGTTGCGAATAAAATTTCTTTATTCACGTGTGGCATACCAATATTTTTTAAATACCCAAATTTAGTTATATAAAGTTTAGAAATAAAATAAATCAATTTAAATAAAAATCATGTTACTTGTTTTTTTTACTAGTTGCTAGTTACCACGGTAGCAAGTATTTATTTTGTTAGTTGCTATTATGGACTATTTTATTCACAATTAAATAAAGTAGCATTTTATCCACACTCATTGTTAAAATGTTACTTTATTATAGAGATTTTCCTAGATAAAATACAGCTTTACAAGTAGGTATTGGAAAAAAATTACTACTATTATTTTGAACAGCATATTACGATATTACGTACTATGAATTGCAAGTAACACTTTTCAAATCGAGAATGCAGTTTGAGAAATCGAGGCCCGTAGGGAAAAGGGTTCGTAACCATTCGCGACCCGTTTGGCGGGACGTTTTCAATGCAGTATTTGAATGCGGGACTAGTAATGCTATTGCGGGACGGTCCCGCACAATGCGAGACGGTTGGCAGTCTTATTTTACTTCAATAGCCGACGAAGTTAATGAATTACCTAACCTCAATACCAATTTTGATGCGTCAAAATTCTTGGATCATCTTCCTAGCCCGCGAAAATAATTTTATCTCGAACCAGTCACAACCAACGAACTTATAAATGTTGTTATTTCCAAGAAAACCTCTAATACCTTTGATATTGATAATATGAATAGTAAAATACACAAAGTAATAATAAATATACAGTGCCTTCAGAAATGATAGAACATTTTTGAATGGTCATGGTTATACAACGTATGAATAATATGTTGGTAACACTGTAAGTCTATGTCAAATTCGAGGTTAGCAGGTTAGGTTTTGCGTCGGGGTTCTAGGTAAATTGCTCGAATGCAATTGCTCGAAAACGAATTACTCGAAATCAGTTGCTCGAAAGTCAATTGCTCGAATGTGACTTTGCTCCAATGTGACTTTGCTCGAATTGGAAGTTTCTCGAACAGCAATTTCTCGATTATCTGTTGATCGAAAAAAATTAAGTTGTGAAATAGCCTTAACCCGAATCAGTTAATATCGAATATAAAAAAAACACAAATTACAAATTTTAACATTTATTAATAAAAAATAGGTATAGGTATGTATTACATTACGATCATAATCACTTTTGTGTCCCAAGAAAAACCTAAATATTATAATTATTTGTAATAACAACAAACCCATTATCCTGATTATGAATACCCGTAATTACATTCCAATGATAATCACTTTTTGTTACAAGAACATACTACAAAAGATTTTGAAGAGTTTAGTATTGACGCATTATTTAAGACCATCAGTAATAGAAACGTATTAAAATCAGATTAACACTTTAAAATTAAAGTAACACATTAAAATCAGAAATATAGGTAAATACATTTAAATTATCACTTATAATACCATGAGTAGTCAAAGTTCTGTCGAATATTTTTGCTGTGGTATCACGAATGTCCATTGCGTTTAGGTTCGATTAGGACGAGTGCGCTAGCACGAGTTCTAATCCTAAGCGCAATGGACATGAGTAATACCACCGCAAAATATTCTACTCAACTTTGACTAAGAATGGTATACGAGAGACAATTCAACGAATATAACTATAAAAATTCATTTTAAGAGCCAATGTTTACGTGAAATTTGGATGCCGTGAGTTCGTTTCTATAGGAGCAACCAAAACGAAAAACTTTAATAATTGTCATCACATTGAAAATGTCGAAAAATTATGCCGCTTGGAACCACTAGTGGTTATGTCGATATAATTCATTTTTAGTGGCTGAAAACAGAACAACGCTACATTGTCACTGGTCTATTTGAATTATCTGACAGATGTGTTGAATTGTCACAATAATTTTATGACAATAATGATATCGCAATATAGTTAACACATTTCTAAAATATTAACATTAAATACAGATTCATTAAATACCAATACAAGCCATATTCATAAATTCATCCACTGGGTAGAAACTTTGTTGGAGTTGAAACGTTTTATTCTTTTTCTAACTTTTTGAATATTTAAAAGTTGAACATTCATTCAAAGTTTATTATAACACTTCAGATCTATAGAATTTTGTAACGACTTACTTAGTGTATATCTAGGTACAATCAGATCAGATACAATCAGGTATGTACATCAGAATTCAAAATATGCTGATGTTTATGATTGTGTAAATAAGTTAACGACTGTGTTTAACAAATAAAGGTTTACAAGAATTGCGGTGTTCGCATGTGTAATCTTAGCCCTTTCGTTTGCAATTTAAAAATCCTAATCTAGTCAAAAGTGCAAACATAGCAGTTTTCAGATTATCCTTTATCTAATAGACTTGTCTGTCCGTCCGGGACGCTGTTTCAGCAGCCAAACCGTAAGAGATAGAGAAAAAAGTTATTAAAGTTATATGTTTGGAATGGTCACGTCAGGTCAGGAACCGAATTTCAGTCTCTAAACTAATTATTATCTTAATTATCCTAATCCTAACTTTTTAGGTTAGATTCTAGGCAAATTTTATCAAGGCGAATGCGACTGGTAGTTTGCTACCAACAATGACGTCATATACGTACGTGTGGTGAATACGCGTTCTATTTGCAAAACGGTCTTTTTTGTTTTATTTAATGAGACATTTGTCTCACTGGACTGCTAGTTAAAATCTAATACACAGCGCAAACGTCTTAAAAAAACAAAGCTGTAGACAATTTTTCTCCCAAACAAGAAATGGGCTCCGACCAACTCATTTGGCTATACAATGTCAATCCCAATAAATAAACTGAACTTTCCTGCGGAACAAAACAATTATGTGTTACTGAGAACATCATTCGTTGTGTTTTATTGACATTTAATTGAAGACAATTTTAAGTTATCCAGATGTTAGGATTCATTTCTAAGTCTTCCATTGCCTGAATTAGAACCGTACTTTCTTTATTTGAACACAGCAAAGTTGAATCGTCTGCAAAAAATATACTTTTATGAGACAAAAAAATAATTTACATAAATAAGAAAGAGGAGTGGCCTCGAAACAGAGCCAGTACTTCATGGTGAACTTTTTTTATGGCAAATACTATACCTTTTACGTCAACACATTGCTGTGTGTCTCCTAGACAGGATGTGAAAAACTGCAGTGGTAACCCACGAATCCCGTAGTGTTCTAATTTGAATACCAATAGATGATACAAAACACAATCAAAGGCTTTGGTGAGCTCACCAAGGGTGACAGCTGTATGCTCACATTTCTCATAGCCTTTAACTATGTACGTCATGCACTAGGTTTTTTTACTGATAACTCTGTCGAAAATTCCCAACGGAAGCAGAACTGACTAGAATTTAATAAGAAATTGCTCTCGAGGATTTTTTGTAGACGAGGTCAATTCCACCACTTTTCTAAAAACTGGAATAATCGAAATAGGGTGATAACTTGCAGGTTACCCTAGATGTTTTAAGAACTGTAGGGAAAATACCCTGTAGAAATCATGCGTTTACTAGACTAACAAAAGGCTCTGCAACTAAAGTGGTTTCAGAAATGATCAAACGTTTTTGAATGGTCATGATTAGAGTGCTTTATTAAACAGGCAAGCTTATCCCACTAGGTTTTGGGTCACAGGGATTTTAGCGCCAAGCCATTGGCTGCGCTGACCGCTAACAGTGCGTTCTGTCGTCTGTCAAGCAAGCAAGACTAGAAACCGTTGGGAGTACGTACTATCCAATCCAGACGAACACTGCATGCTGATTTAAATCTTGGTGCATTCCATTACGATGCTAATTATAATTACAGTCTTCATCCAAGTGTGGTTATTGAAATCTATATACAGTGTGTAGGTGTTGTTCTGTGCTGTCAACTGTGTCTGTCAGTTCTATTGAGTTCTGTCACTCGTCACTGTTGTTTGAACTAAGGTACTATTGAAGCTCTCTAATTTGAACCACTTGCGTGTTAGTTAACAGTGTTTTATGTTTCGATATTGTCTGTTTTCTTTTTATTTGTTTAAAAACCAATCTTTTTTAAGACGGTACAATTAAATGATATGATCGTTGTTATTCTGAATTACCGTATGCTAATTGGAAAGTAACTGGAATTTGAATTTGCCGCCACTTTCAGTGACTCAAAATGGCGGACGAGCTTGCTCGTATAAATATAGTACCTTAGTCAGTTATAATATCACAAGAGCATCGAAAATAATCGATTATTTTCCGAGTAACGAAACGTAATCTGAGAAAACCCACGAGAGCGCAGCTCGAGTGGTATTTTAAGGATTACGTCGAGTTACGAGTGAAAAATAATCATTATTTTCGATTGCTCGAGTGGTATTCGTTACGATTATATAACGAATAGACCGATAATAATAAATTATTTTATTTCTTAGGTTGGCACTGTTTGTGTTAATGGCACTGTTTATGTTGGTGGCACTGTAAGTCTATGTCAAATTCGACGTTATCAGGTTAGGGTTTGCGTCAGTTTGTGTCAAAACTGACGCAAAACCTAACCTGCTAACCTCGAATTTGCAATAGACAGTTATTCCATCATGGCTCTAGATTATTATTATCCATTATTTTTGCTTTGTTGGACCCACCGAAACACCGAAGTGATTATACCACGTCGTCAAGGGTATATCCGTTTATCTATACCTTGTAACTAAGTAAAATTCTCAATTACTATTGGCCAAATTTATAATGAGTTGTATAAGCATGACTATTCAACACTATAACATATAAGCCAATCACATTGCAGACATTTTCTTTTTTCAACCAATAACAGCAGTATATCACTGAATATTGGGCACCATGCAAAATATTCACAAAACAATGTACGTACTCAAAAAATAAATAGCCTTGTTGCGAAGTATCGCTGAGCAACGATGTTCTGTCCTTAGTGATATCGCTAGGTTACGTAACACTAAACCCCAACAAACTGTGTGGCTTATTTTAAAAATTTTAAAATTTGCTGTGTTTTGGAAGTATTCCGCTAAATTTAATTGAGAATGAATAATTATATTAATTGTTGGATTATTTTTCAATAAAGTTAATCGTTATGTAATATTGTTAAATAGTCGTCCCAAATGCCACTCGAAGTGGATATATTTTTTAAAAATATTTTGCCATTTCCATAGAAATTATTGCAAATTTCACTCAACAAAATCACATTTAAATGTCACTCGCCTTCGGCTCGTGACATTTTTGATGTGATTTTGTATCGTGAAATTTAAACGCAATAATTTACATGGAAACGACAAAATATTTGTCAAAAATATATCTACTGCTTGTGGTATTACCCTTGATTATACAACGTATGAATAATATGTTGGTGACACTGCAAGTCTAGGTCAAATTCGAGGTTAGCAGGTTAAGTTTTGCATCAACCTGTGTCAAAACTGACGGAAAACCTAACCCTAACCCTAATTTCTTATTAAATTTTAGTCAGTTCTGCTTCCGTGGGGGATTTTCGACAGAGTTATCAGTAAAAAAACCTAGTGCATGACGTACATAGTTAAAGGCTATGAGAAATGTGAGCATACAGCTGTCACTCTTGGTGAGCTCACCAAAGCCTTTGATTGTGTTTTGTATCATCTATTGGTATTCAAATTGGAACACTACGGGATTCGTGGGTTACCACTGCAGTTTTTCACATCCTGTCTAGGAGACAGACAGCAATGTGTTGACGTAAAAGGTATAGTATTTGCCATAAAAAAAGTTCACCATGAAGTACTGGCTCTGTTTCGAGGCCACTCCTCTTTCTTATTTATGTAAATTATTTTTTTGTCTCATAAAAGTATATTTTTTGCAGACGATTCAACTTTGCTGTGTTCAAATAAAGAAAGTACGGTTCTAATTCAGGCAATGGAAGACTTAGAAATGAATCCTAACATCTGGATAACTTAAAATTGTCTTCAATTAAATGTCAATAAAACAGAACGAATGATGTTCTCAGTAACACATAATTGTTTTGTTCCGCAGGAAAGTTCAGTTTATTTATTGGGATTGACATTGTATAGCCAAATGAGTTGGTCGGAGCCCATTTCTTGTTTGGCAGAAAAATTGTCTACAGCTTTGTTTTTTTAAGACGTTTGCGCTGTGTATTAGATTTTAACTAGCAGTCCAGTGAGACAAATGTCTCATTAAATAAAACAAAAAAGACCGTTTTGCAAATAGAACGCGTATTCACCACACGTACGTATATGACGTCATTGTTGGTAGCAAACTACCAGTCGCATTCGCCTTGATAAAATTTGCCTAGAATCTAACCTAAAAAGTTAGGATTAGGATAATTAAGATAATAATTAGTTTAGAGACTGAAATTCGGTTCCTGACCTGACGTGACCATTCCAAACATATAACTTTAATAACTTTTTTCTCTATCTCTTACGGTTTGGCTGCTGAAACAGCGTCCCGGACGGACAGACAAGTCTATTAGATAAAGGATAATCTGAAAACTGTTATGTTTGCACTTTTGACTAGATTAGGATTTTTAAATTGCAAACGAAAGGGCTAAGATTACACATGCGAACACCGCAATTCTTGTAAACCTTTATTTGTTAAACACAGTCGTTAACTTATTTACACAATCATAAACATCAGCATATTTTGAATTATGATGTACATACCTATGATACACGTGGAGCAAATCATCTGATTGTACCTAGATACAGGGGCGCGCCGCCCCAGTGTGCGGTGTGTGCACCACACACGGGCAACAGTCCGTTTAGGGGCAACACGATGAGAATTCGATATGTTTTATTCTTCTAATACTGAGTCTCCCTATCTAATAAAAATTATCAAACAGTGAAAAATAAAATTTCATGCCTACCGAGTTGATTATGTAAACCTATCCGTCTTATCTTGATAAACGCGATCACACACCCGAAAATTTTGTAAATAAATATTAAGCACGTACGAATCATTAAAACGATTATTTATTACTGTTTTGGCTGGAGCAATTCGATTTATTTTTAGTTCTATTTCTCTTAGGGAGAAAATAACATTTTCGGGTTCATTGTCATTTCCGCATTCAAGTGATAAAGTGTGCAAGTTGTGTTGAGTGTTGCAATAGAAGTACTACGGAGACAAAAGCGAAACATGTAAGTAATCAAATAATTTTCAATTTTTTAATTCTTTTTATTCGGCGCTGAAATTCGTTTTGAATTTTTTCTCATTTCTTTACTTTGTTATGCTTTCAGACATTTAATTACTGCAGCTGAACAATGCCTAGAAAACAAGAATCTGGTTATCAACATAGAAAAAAGCAACTAGAAAAACGGAAAAATGTAAAAAAACAAGCTGGGGCATTAGAAAAATATTTGAAATTACAAAACCCGCAACCATCTACATCTACTAGTAAAGCCGAGCAAGAGTCCTCTGAAGACATGAAGAAAAAACTGAGGAGCAGTTAGAAGAGGGAGAAGAGGAAATTCCAGAACATCTCCGGCCATCTACATCTACCAGTAAAGCCCAGCAACAGCCGTCTGAAGACATTGCAGAAAAAACTGAGCAAGAATTAGGAGACGGACAAGAGGAAATTCATCAGCATGTAACAGCCCCTTTCCCACCCGCACTTGCCGAAGCTATAATAAGTGATGATCCTGGTATGTGGCCAGATAATTTATCAAATAATTCTATTCAAATCTTGGTACAAAATCAACCTAAGCAAGTAAAAAAACGTAACTATTCTGCCGATGAGAAGGGACGCAAATTTTCTGACGTATATTATTATAGGACATTGCCAAATGGCGAGAAATGCGAAAGAAATTGGTTATTGTACTCGGTATTGAAAAATTCAGTTTTTTGTTTTTGTTGTAAATTATTTACAGAGAGCATAAGCCATACTTCAGTCACTGAAGGTTCAGCTGACTGGCAACATTTATCGTTGATATTATCCAGGCATGAAAAAAGTTCAATACACATTAAAAATTGCAACAAATGGATAAAACTAGCAAAAGCATTTAAGACCCAAACAACTATAGACAAAATTCAACAAGAAGTTTATAACATTGAAAAAAAACATTGGTATGACGTGATAGAACGAATTATATACTTCATACAATTTTTGGCTTTTCAAAATCTCGCGTTTCGTGGAAAATCAAATAAACTTTTTGATGCCAATAACGGGAATTTTTTAAAACTTGTTGAAATGGTGTCTAAATTCGATGCTACTATGTCAGCCCACGTAAGACGAATAAAAACTTCAAAAAGTTTTAAATATATGCCCACTTATCTGGGCGACAAAATTCAGAACGAAATCATAAATTTATTGTCAAATGAAATAAAAGAATCTATTTTGGGAATGGTACAAGAGTCAAAATATTTCTCTTTAATATTAGACTGCACACCCGATGCTAGTCACACGGAACAATTAACGATAATCATTCGTTTCGTAAAACTAAACACCACATCTAGAAAGGTAGAAGTCCATGAACATTTCTTAGGTTTTTGCCCTATTACAAATTCGACAGGTGAAGGGTTAAGTGAATTTGTTATAGCAAAATTGGAGGATCTAAATTTGAACATTTACAACATGCGTGGTCAAGGTTATGACAATGGATCGAATATGAGAGGGGTTCACAACGGTTTACAGCGAAAAATTTTAAACATCAATCCTCGTGTCTTTTTCGTGCCTTGTTCAGCACACAGTCTGAACCGTGTAGTTAATGACGCTGCAAATTTCAATTTCGAAACTGTTGATTTTTTTAATACAGTTCAAGAGCCTGTTTGTATTTTTTTCTTCGTCCACACAAAGATGGGGAGTTTTAGAAACTCACATACAAAGTTTAACATTAAAGCCTATATCGCAAACAAGGTGGGAGAGTAGAATTGATGCAGTTTTACCTTTGCGATTTCAACTTCCTGAAATTCACGACGCATTACTAGATATTGTAGAAGATTCAAATACAGATTCTACTACGCGTCATCAAGCCAAGTGTTTAGCAGCCAAAATTCAATCTTTTAAATTTATTTGCTGTATTGCAGTTTGGCATGAAATTTTGTAAAAAATTAATGTTGTAAGTAAAATGATCCAACAACCAACGTTAAATCTTGGAATATGTTTGGACTTAATAAATAATCTCATCACATTTTTTCAAACAAAACGTAGCGATGAAGGTTTTTCCGACTGTATATATACTGCAAAACAAATAGCTGAAGAGATGGAGGTAGAACCAAAACTTCTCGATAATTTCACTGTGCGACGAAGAAAAAAGAAAACCCAATTTCAGTATGAACATTCAGATGAAAGTGTGCATACTCCCGAATTTAATTTCAAAATTAATTTTTATTTGATTGTAATAGACACGGCTTTAAGTTCCTTAAATAATAGATTTGACCTACTAAAAGAACACAGTAGCATGTTTAATTTTCTTTATAATGTGCACGGTTAAAAAGAAGTTGAAGATGAAGCCATTTTAAATAACTGCAAAGACCTACAACTAAAACTGTCTGACAGTAGTAGAAATGAAACGGACATTGATGCCCTAGAACTTTACCAAGAAATAAATAAATGTTTTGAAGTATATGCTAAGACTAGGGTTGCCATACCTTCTATATTCAAGGAAAATCTTCTATCTTCTATGTTTCTAAAATATAGAAGCAAAATCTTCTATATTTCGACGTTTCAGAATAATATAGTAATCATATTTTGATTTTTGGCACCACCTGGCAACACTGTAGCGCATATCATACATAATATGTAAAGTCCATTTTTTTTAAACCAGCTGTCAGTGTCAAAACTTTATAAAAAACCACACTGTGTTACCCTAAATTCTGTACTTACCGACCAACTGTATAACAGTTTCCCCCATGTCAAAATTGAGGTTATGTCTGTCTAACGTAATTGAAATGTCAGCGTCGATGACCTTGAACGGCTCGACGCTGCCAACCTACTTTGTGAAATGCACTATTTGCTACTTTCAATTCCTCATACCAACTTAACAACACTTACAACTGATTAAAAAAAACAGACTTTAGTATATTTAGAATGCCAGTTCGGGAATCGTGGTGTCTAGTTTCGGTCTTGGTTTTATCCATCCGGATTCTAATGTAACAACTCTACTTATACTCTACTTATTTGTAGTTATTAATATTAATAACAATAATATCGCTGATTCTGGCATGCACATTAGCGGTGGTGGTGGTGGTGATGATGATGATTACGATTACAATTACAATAACAATATATATAGTAGTGATAGTGGTGGTGCCGACACCGACACCGACAAAGGGCTCGTTCAAAAACGAAAACGAGCAAATTGTAAATGCACTTCTTCATACAAAAAAGAATGGGAAAATATTTTTTGAGTAATTTTTATAGTTAGAGGTAGAGGAAGAGGATAGAGCTGACATGTTCAGTTTAAAGCAATATTTTATGTTTTATTTGTTGAGTTGGATTTAAAATAATGTTTAATCCTTATTATTTTAGTCTTTCTTATTTACATTTATCTGGATATTTTTAATGTGTTTATTTTTAATACCATGTAATGATAGTAATAAATGATTTATTTGAATCTTCTATATATTTTTTGAAACTTCTATATTTTCAAGTTAATTCTTCTATTTTCGACATTTTGATTTCTGGCAACCCTAGCTAAGACCTAGTATGACTGCGTTTAACGTACCGGAATATATTTTAGAAAACAGTTTATGCACTACGTTTCCTAACACTGTGATTGCGCTAAGAATTTTACTAACTTTGCCTGTATCAGTAGCATCAGGCGAACGATCATTTTCAAAACTCAAAATTATAAAAAATTATTTGAGAACCACCATGACCCAAACCAGACTGGTCAATATGGCTACAATTTCAATAGAACATGAACATGCCGAGCAACTACAACTTCATAAATTTATAAAAAAAAATCGGAAATAAAAACCAGGCGCGTTGAGTTCCTGTAAATACTTAGATTTATTCTAATCATATGTTTGTGCCTATATTTACTGTTATTTTGTTAAAAGTTCAGCCATTTTATTTATGTATTAAACTTCGTAAGGTTTGTTAGATCTGGGGCCGGTTGCAGAAAGCAATGTTAAATCTGGTGTTAGCTAACGCGACTTCAAAGTGAACAAAAACGAATCAAATCTCAAATGCTTATGGTAACTAATACATTAGTAAACAAAATTTGATGCGATTTTGTTCACTTTGACGCGACGTTAGCTAACATCAGACTTAACATTGCTTTCTGCAACCGGCCCCTGAAGTGTTATAATAAACTTTGAATGAATGTTCAACATTTAAATATTCAAAAAGTTAGAAAAAGAATAAAACGTTTCAACTCCAACAAAGTTTCTACTCAGTGGATGAATTTATGAATATGGCTTGTATTGGTATTTAATGAATCTGTATTTAATGTTAATATTTTAGAAATGTGTTAACTATATTGCGATATCATTATTGTCATAAAATTATTGTGACTATTCAACTCACCCCCTTCAAGTTAACTATTCACCAATCATAATTTAGTATTTATGTCATTTGCCACCAATCAGCGTAAAATTGTGCAACAATTCCGCTAGCGGAGTTTTAATGACAATTTTTTTCTCTTCCTGTGACATTTATTTAACTTCCTGTAAAATTAATCAAATATGATATTAGAAATGTCAAATTTGACAAACAATTTATTTTACGTCAACAGATTTTTATTTTCAAAGAGGACATGATAAAATTGATTAATTACTAGGAAATGTCAATTTTGTTCGTTGAATAGTCCTTCAAATGCCGCTTGCAGCCGACGAATTGCATGAATTTTTGTCAAAGTGTATGAGTGTTTATTGCTTCGATATAAATTGGTCGAGTGCGACAGCACGAGACCAATTTTGAAGCAATAAACACGAGTAAACACTTTGACAAAAATTTTCGGCAATTCGTCGACCGCTCGCGGTATTGTATATGACAATTCAACACATCTATCAAATAATTCAAATAGACCAATAACAATGTAGCGTTGTTCTGTTTTCAGCCACTAAAAATGAATATCGACATAACCACTAGTGGTTCCAAGCGGCATAATTTTTCGACATTTTCAATGTGATGACAATTATTAAAATTTTTCGTTTTGGTTGCTCCTATGGAAACTGTTACGTGTCAAAAGCATTTGATATTAATACTAGTGTTGAATGAGGAATCTAGTGAGAGTGACGCTTTAAAATTAATATCAGATTGGCTTTGTTCGTTGCTAGAGAAGAGATAAAAACAACGTTTGTTTGTTTGAGAGAAAATTTGTATATCAGCTTTTAAAAAAAGCAAGAGTTTTCGTGGGGTGTAAATGACAATCTCGCCATTTAATATGGTTTGGTGATAGTAAAGAATTGGGTTACTGGCCAACCGTTCCTGTAAGGGAGATCATTAAGCGGATGTCATTTTTCCGATGAATAATATATTCAAGCTGTGAAGCGATTTGGCAAACACGAATTCAACGATTGCGAAGTTTATTGCCTGTGAACAGGCAACAACTATTAGGCGGAAAATCTTGGAAAGATAATCTACGGAGAATCAACCGCAGTATTGGGGGTCGATGTGTAGCGAATGACAGCCGAGGTTGGGGCCTGTCAAGCTGACATGTGATAGGAGTAACGGGACGTATTAAATGTCTACGAGTATATCGGCACAAAGATAAGTGTTTTAGCTAGAATCTGATGATATTTTTGCATATAAAAACTGTGTAACCATTAAACTTACGAGCGGTTTAAGTTAAGCTATTTGGGGTACCCTGCGTTAGGTTGTAATATTAAATATGCTAATTGTCTGATCGATGGTAATAATGTTCTAATAGTAATAAAACTAGCTACAAGTATTGCTTTCTTTCATTTTGATAGGGAGTTCAATAATCGTATTGTTATTAGTTGATAGAAAGTGAAGTTACAAGTTTCTTGGCTTATATCAGTATATTTGAGTTTAACTTGTTGGCGCCAATTATCAACATCATAAACTAGAATCCGCGACGTCTTCACTGATGCTAGAGACGGGCTTCAAATATACTCTTATAGTGATCGATTGTTAACTAAGAGATATAGCGATGACCTAAACGTAGGTAAAGGAAAATATAGATAAATATAGCTAACAAAACGAACTCACGGCATTCAAATTTCACGTAAACATTGGCTCTTAAAATGAATTTTTATAGTTATATTCGTTGAATTGTCTCTCGTATACCATTCTTAGTCAAAGTTGAGTAGAATATTTTTGCGGTGGTATTACTCATGTCCATTGCGCTTAGGATTAGAACTCGTGCTAGCGCACTCGTCCTAATCGAACCTAAACGCAATGGACATTCGTGATACCACAGCAAAAATATTCGACATAACTTTGACTACTCATGGTATTATAAGTGATAATTTAAATGTATTTACCTATATTTCTGATTTTAATGTGTTACTCTAATTTTAAAGTGTTAATCTGATTTTAATACGTTTTTATTGCTGACATATCATACATGTTTTGTACATACACATGGTTAAATAAATAAATTTTATCTGATCTTATAGGACTAAGGTGGCGCTTACAAATAACATAAATGTGTTCCTGTATCTTTCGTACAACTGTATTATCTTTCGCAAGCGAACCCCATTCTGTTCTAGTCAAAACCCCGCCCTTAGGCAGAGATGCTAGACCTTCTCTAAGATTGCTTCCTGTTGTACACGAGTTTTCTCGAACATAACCTAAGGAATTAGTTGAAATAATTAAAGAAGAAAGAATTATGAGACATTTATCCAAAAGTCGCGATTTTAATCCCAATATTAAATACACTCACGATTTCTAATACTTCGGGTAAACGACCATTCTCAATCATCAAGGGCATTCAAAATTATTTTTGAACTCGTTTGCAGCAAGGGCGCATCAGTTTACGGAAGGTGGTTTATCAGAAAAACTTATTTCAAAATTACTGTTAAGTCAGTTGCTTTAATTATTTTTTTTTAAATACTAACATAATTTAAATGATAAAAAATCAGTTCTTTTACTTTGAGTTGATCAATTGTTTATTTACATTTGCTTCGCACTTATACTTGTCTCATATTTTACCAAGCTTTTATGATCTGAACAGAGATCCTCGTCTTCGTGGCCACGTATATAAATTACAACGTGAAAAATTTCATCGGTGTGTCAGAGAATTCTTCCTAACAAATCGAGTGTTTGCGCAGTGGAATTCCTTGAATAATTCAGTTGTATCGGCTACATCAATTAATAATTTGAAAAACCGTTTGGACAGTGTTGTATATGTAGTAAATCCGTAAATTTGTTTTCTTATATGTATTACCTTCTTTCGTGTGCACGTTATGTAAAATATATTAATTTAGTGTTTATCCATAGTAATTAAGTTTCCTCATGTAATTTTGAGCATCACGAGCCTTTGGCTTTTGCTCTTATTAGTTGTTAAATAATAATAATAATAAAATAATAAATGCTTTTTTGTGACATCGCTTTTCTACTATTTTGAAGGGGGGAACAGTTAGGGATTGTGCACAAGGGCCCCACAAAGGGTTAATCCGGACCATCTTGCAGAGCACCATACGATTAAATCTCTAGTTTAGTAAGATAACGAGTAGTTACGCCAAAATGTACCGAATGTTCAAATGCTGCATAACTTAATTTGAGGAAAAATAAAAACTTTTCACGGAAAGTAGGGTATTATAGTCCAAGCAATGGGGCGAAAATAAGGAGTCTACCACGCAAAAGGTCGTAACCAAATGAAATTTGTTAGGATCGTAAAATTTACTGTCCTGATTATAACCCTAAGTTTTCGACCTTGTGCGAAGACCGCTCGCGCCGCCTTCTTGAAGAGGTGGCGGTCAAAATCAGTTTTTTGCAAATATCTTCGTTTCTATTGATCCTACGAAACAAAAGTGAAATAATAAATTGAAGAGCATAAAATTGTACATAAAATATGTTCTATTAATTTTTCTGTTAGACCAATAATTTTCAAGATACAGCGAGCCAAACGCAAGAAAATAATGGTAATGTAGCGGTGGAGCGTTTTTTTCTGCATCTGTCTGCTTAAATGTGAGCTAAGTGATACGTGCAAAATAATTTCAACATAAATATCTATTATTATCAAATGCATTTTCACAGTTTTCTGCATTATATTTTGTACGGACACGTCTGCTCCACCACTACATTACCATTACTCGCTTCAGTTTGGCGCGCTGTATCTGAAAAACTATTGGTCTGACGAAAAAAATTTATAGAATATATTTTATATACAATTTTATGCTCTTCAATTCATAACTTTACTTTTTTTTCGTAGGACCAATAGGAACGGAGATATTTACAAAAAACTGATTTTGGTCCCTATCTATCCAAGATGGCGGCGCGAGCGGTCTTCGTCCAAGGTCGAAAACTCAGAGTTATGATCAGGACAGTAAATTTTACGATTCCACCAAACTTCACTTGGTTACGACCTTTTGTGTGGTAAAACTACCCATTGCCTGGACTAATAGTCTCGAAACTACATTGCCCACTATTATTTTTTCTGAATTTTATATAACAGAGATATATGGAGATTTGAATGTAACTATACAAAATAGCTGTGCACTAAGATCGATTCATAACTATTTCTTGTGGTACAAAATGTCAATCTGCACACAATTATAAAAAAAACAGCTCAAGCGCACCTTTTTATGGAAAATCTAGTGGTAGACATCCGTTAATCCTTCAAAAGTCCAAAGTACTAAACTCGTTCCATTATCTGGTATTACATATGATACAGTTCAATTAACTCTACACATTTATTTGCTAAGTAAAATAACAGATAAAAAATTTCTAGGCTAATCGATTGCAAAGCTTAAAAACTGCCACGCTCGAACTTTGTAACCAGCTTATTGTTGGCAAAGTTTTTCTCAAAATTAATTTCGGCATATTTGAATTATGCATAGGTATCCGATTTATGAGTTTTAAAATCAACACGAAATCTCCAGTTACACTTTGCTAATGGCAAAGATATAAATGTTATCAAAAAACCAATGGCAACCGCTGTTAACACATGCGGCGACGATAACTTCAAGTATTTCATAGAAGCTTTTACTGCAGTGTGTAAATGCGGTGCTTGCATGCTTTAATGTTGGCGGCGGTAATATTGGTGCGTATACAGCTAGGAAAATTCGTAAAAGACCAACCACGTGGTTTAACAAGTGATAAGCAAAAGGTAAATTTTATTCTCTTCCTTAGAACTATGTATATACGGATGGGGCCTTAATTATATACAGACAGATCAATAAAAAAAACCAATTAGAGCAGGCTGTGATATGTGTTATACGTTTGGCAGTACTGAAGTGTATTGTCAGCCTATGTCAAATTCGAGAAGTTTTATGTCAGTCTGTGTCAAACAACAAATAAAACATAACCTACTAATCTCGAATTTGACATAGACTGACAATACACTTCAGTACTGCCAAATGTATAACACATATCACAGCCTGCCCTAATTGGTTTTTTTTATTGATCTGTCTGTATAACAGCAATAATATAACATGAACAACAAAATAGAATGCATGAGTAAGAAATAGATGACCATACAACAAAATTATTTTAGTAGGCAAAATTAGTTGACTTATTTCATAATTAAAGTGAGCGTCAAGCCTACTTGTATATTTGCTACTATGTTTATCTCTTTCTTACTCAAGCAATATGTGTTATTTTCTTGTTCATGTTATCTCATTGCTGTTATATACAGTGTGTTCCAAAAAGAATGGGACACTGATTAGTCATAGATTCCTTACGTCATAATAAATCGATTAAACATAATATACCTTGGTACAGAGTCTCTTCAGTAAGAAGTTATAGAGCCTTGAAGTTCAATTTTTTATTTTTATTTCTTTGTTAATTTTCACTAATGTAGAGATGTCGATGTAAATTTTGGTATACATACTTACTATTATGTAGTGCACTAATAAGAAAAATTCCATAAACTAGACTTGACTGTAAGGGCACTTTACCTATCTTTCAAAATTTTTTTAGCTCTAACTTCGTTATCTGTAACATTTTCTACAATTTTAGGTTATTATCTGAAAGAGAATTATAATACACAAAAATAATGTGCTCTTAGTTCAAAAGCGTAAGAACAACCGTTTACCTTAAAATGTCGACCAAAGGTTTTTAGGTGTCATTAGGACGTGCAATTATCAAGTAGCCATGATCACAAGAACAATGGGTAAGGATTGTAATCTAGTCAACAACAACAGGAAATCAATTAATGACGTTCGTGACGTCAGTTTTTTGTCGTTTGTGCTTACGAAAATGCTGCGACATAACGAACCTTTCAGCGTTGAAGATTTCGTTATGTAGCGGCATTTTTTTAAACATAAAAGAACAAATTCTAATGTCACTAATGTCATTAATTGATTTATCATTGTTTTTTACGAGATGACCATTGTTTTTGTGATCATGGCTACTTGATAATTCCACGTCTTAATGACTACCAAAAACCTTTGATGGGCATTTTAAGTTAAACGGTTGCTTTTAGGCTTAAAAACTAATTGTACTTTAATTTTGTGCTTTTTAATTCTCTTTCAGATAATAACCTAAAATTCAGAAAATGTTACATATAACGAAGTTAGAGTTAAAAAAAGTTTTGGAAGATAGGTAAAGTGCCCCTTACAGTCAAGTCTAGTTTATGAAATTTTTCCTATTAGTGCACTACATAATAGTAAGTATGTATACCAAAATTTACATCGACATCTCTACATCAGTGAAAATTAACAAAAAAATAAAAAATAAAAAATTGAACTTCAAGGCCCTATAACTTCTTACTGAAGAGACTTTGTACTAAGGTATATTAAGTTTAATCGATTTATTATGACGTAAGGAACCTATGACTAATCGGTGTCCTATTTCTTTTAGGACACCCTGTATAATTGTGGCCCCATCGGTACGTATAAACGCAAACTAATTAGCATAGAATTTTAAACAACACTTAAACCACTGCAAAGGCTGTGCTTTCGAAAAATAATTTATCTACTAGCAACATGATATTGTACATTTTCGTCATAGAAACAAAATATGAAAAGCTACTCATAACTCCCAAGGGACTTGTCAAATTATTTCTCCCTCAAACTCATGGTAACAATGCAACTACAATTAACGTCTTAGCAACCATACAATGAGGCAATCCTTGATGTTACTTACATATTCTAATTTTAAATGTCATTATGACATTTTGAAATTTCATACTATTTTTACGAATATGCTAGTAGATAGAATATTGTATGCACCACGGGAGATATTCATGTTCTTTACCTTCGGTTGTCAACCTCAGGGAAAATACATATTCATATCTCCCTTAATGCATAAATATCTATTTTCAGCTTGCTAGTACAATATTAAATATACGGTACCCCCCACCCAAGAAAAGCGCCCTTACGTGCTTTCCAAGAATACTTCGACATTCAGCATCACTCCGTTATTTATCCAAAAAAAAAAAAAACCCAAAAAAAATTTTTTTTTGCCGTCGACCATACCTCAAAAACGATCCAAAACTTTAGGAAGGTTCCTGGCCACCGGAATCCTGTACACATACGAACATACATACCCCGCACAGCACGTTTAGCCCCCCCCCCCCCCCCCCAATACAAGGGTGGGATCTAGTGGGCTGGGGTTTTCACCAAAGATCCGCACAGCCGAGACGGAGATTTGGTATAGTGGGTTCAATAGTCGGTTGGCACGAATTTTAGAGATATTCGACTCAGAGTGGTTTTCGATATGAGGGAATTTCAATATTTCGTACACTTCGTGTCGAAGTGAAAAAGCTTTGTGATTGGTTGCTATAATTTCGAAAAATTAAACAACAGATTTGTGACAATTTTCGCTCCGCTGTTGATTAATTTGAAAATACTAGGATAATTCAGACTTACTAAAACAAATTTGAAGTATTACACAGTTTTTATACAATTAAAACCACCTTGAGTGCTGTTATATTTATTTAGAAACCACACATCAAATTTCGTATTACCTTAAAAACCTGTAAACGTATTGTGATCAATTCAGATTATTTAAGCTTCTGGGCAGAATTATTTTATTTGTCGTCTCAACTATAGCTAACAAGTTTTTTTTTGTATATACCATTTAAATGCCAAAAATTGTGGAGATTGTAATTAAACAACTGGTATTTTACACATATAGATGAATGACAAACTTACTTAACACTCATGCCTTAGTACCTAAGATCACTGCATTTTTAATTATTGTTGAATACATGCTTATCTTAATGTCTCTGACATATCATTATTTATCATAATTTAATTTTTTACTGAAATACAGTCTCCTCTCAATCTCACCTCTACAGCACCCTTTATAATTTACTTCTGCAGACAGACACACTATAGATGTTGTATTCTCATAGGTTATATCTTCAGTACTATGAACTTAATCCATCAAAAGTATGCCAATATGGTTTTAAGAAAAATTTTGCTTAGAAGCAGAATGTTGCGAACAATGTAGTTTTTCATAATTTTGATATATTTAATTCGTTGTTTAAAGGGTATATTTAAAGAATATTACCTGAATAAGATTAAATTAAATAGAAATAGCATATTAACATTATATTTTGAACATAGTTTCCTAAGTAGGGAACAGTATTAATTATTTTAGGTAACGTTTGTACAATTGATGAATATATTGTAATTTTGGTGAACCATTGATGATTATAGGAAAGAATCTGTTCTTGCATGTTATTCTCCCACAATATGTTGAACTCCCAGTCTTTCAATGCAGTAGCAAAATATTTGATTGATGCATTCTGGTGCTAAGTATACCTTCTTTCTTCACAACTGCCATGTATTTCCTCCATACTTATTTGTGACTCTATTGACTCGGGAACACTATTTTTGATTGCTTTGTCGAATAATTCAATGCAAAGGTTGCCAAAACTATCTATACTGGTGCTCATTGTGAGTTATATGACGCTTTGCAATTTTCGGAAACGAAATTAATTTGTTTGTTTGTCTGCGTTTTCCGTAGTAACGCAAGGCAAGAAGCACAGCCATGCTTAGTAACTCCAAAATATTTGTTACTGTAAACGTTAAAAATCATGAAAAGGATTCTATTAAACAATATTCCAGAAGGTAGTGCTGAGATTAAACTAGTGCAAAGACATAATACTCGAAAGTATTCCAAGCCAGATATTCAATTATCCTAATCAAAATTACTGTATAGTAATTTTAACCTAATATAATGACATTTTGTTACCGTTTTCAACGTCAAAAGATTGCATATATTTGCACTAGTTGTAATATGAGATTTCATAGTGACACTAGTGCTAATACGAAAATTTAAAACAATTTTTAATCTACATTTAATTAAATATATTTACTATCAACATTAATATATGGCTCAAAATTACAGAAAATCTTGTATGCAACACGTTGCTGGCCCATAATAAAGTCGGATTTTTTGTTGCTGTTAGATTTAGATACGTGAAAAAATCCTTGCTAAAATTTAAGGGTGATTAAAGCCCGCCAATTTGAAAACTGCTGTTTATATATCAAGTTTCCAAATGAAAGTGTTTTTCATACTGGGCGTGAAGTTTGCCCTACGAGCACCAGCGAGTTGGGCAACACGTATTTCAGAACGATAAAGGTTATAAACTAAAAACGAACCCGATTTTTATTTCCTTTTACAATAAAAGAAGTAAAGTACGTTTTTTTCTTATAAAAATTTTGAAGGTCAAAGAATTTAGGGTTTATGTTGGCATTACTTGGATTCCTTTAAAAAATATATGTTGGTAGAATTTGATTTAGTTACTTTTTAGAACTAAAAAGGTGGGAAATTTAAAATCTGGCATTAAAGGAGTGTTGTTTTTAGGTAATCTTTCGTAAACTTCTTATTCTGGCATGTTAGGCTGCAGATCCAATAGTTCCTCTGCACACTTCAGAATTGCTTTTTTTGCATTTAATTTTACAAGATGCCGTTTTTTACGCATATTCATTTTCAAAAAAAAGCTGACAATTTAATTTTATATGTCAAAATGACACAAATCGTTTACAAAAAAACCTGATAAAAATAAATCTTCTAATAATTTAAAAAAAGCAGTTTTGCCAATTTTACCTTGACCTTGGAAATTTTTATAGGAAAAAATAGTAGTTTGTATGCCAAGGCACTGAAGTGTAACTTTTTATCACGAATGTGGATTTAGTTGCCGATGCCCGTAGGGCCAAGGCAAATAAGCCACAAGAGGAATAAAAAGGAACTTCAGTGCCGAGGCGTACACTATGTTTTATTTGAAATCGAGAAATCGTGAAATTACAACATTTTAACCAACTTTTGCAGGTTATGTTCGGTCGATTGACGTTTATCTGTCGCCTCGCCACATACAAAAAAGTCGTAAAACAATGGATTACTTCACTGCCGATTTATCGTATTTTAATGACGATTTCGGCGTACTTCACTGCCGATTTCAAATAAACGTACTTTATTGGATTCAGCCCAAAAATTCGAAATTGAGTTTTCAACAGATCTTCACGTTTTAGAATCCCCCGAAGCCAAAAAAAATTTTTTTTTCATTGGTCTGGCTGTGTGTGTGTCTGTATGTGTGTCTGCCTGTGAACAAAATATCTCAAAAACTAAAAGAGGTGTGCCGTTCAAATTTCATATATAAGTTTTGTGTACTATGTAGATGCGACAGCAAGCTTTTGAAAAAAATCGCATAACGGCTCTAACGATTTTTTTCAAACTTCACATTTTTATTACATTTTTCATGTGTATTGATGTGAGATAGGTGATTTTCTAGTTGAATACTTCTAAAATGGGTTTCTTTGGTTTTCTTTATTTTTTTTATTACCTCCTATTTTAAATTAAACACCCGGTGTATTATTACATTTGTGAATTCAGCTTTAAATTATAGAAAAAAATGTGTCTCTTCAAGTAACGCTCTATTTTGTATCGTTTTTGTAGAATTTGTAATTTTTGAAAATTTTTGACAAATGCTTAAAAATTTAAAATCAAATTTTTTGATAATTATAAGATCACTGTAAAAGGAAGTTATGTGCGCTTATCACACCAAATTTTTTTAACTTTGAAGTATGGTCAAGGTTGCCAAAATAAATTAAAAGCTATGAGCAGTAGTCTAGCAACTCCGGAATTTCGTTCCTAATTCAAATGTGGGTACTATGATTTATACGTTTTGTACTGTCATGAAAACATGATTTATATTTGAGTTGTATTCGCAATAAACAGCAAATTGTATTTCATTAGTAATAAAAGGCGTTAGAAATGTATGTTCTGTGTTTGTGTAGCAATGATTTGTAATTGACAATTTCTGACTAATTTAATTCAAGGCTACTCTTCGCTTTTTAGCACATTGCGTGCCACGTCGTACATGCTATAGAAAGGACAACGATGTTTACGATGTGGCCAAGTTGTTCATTTATGTATGGCGAGCAGTGTACACTGTACAGTGTGTCCCAAATTGGACACTTTTGATAGGAAACATTCATTTCTAGAGGAGATAGTAAAAAACTAACTGACATGTTACGGGCTCGTTTTTTGTGTAAAAATGAATGACGAAAACCGCACATCGATATCTTGATCGCTTTAAAAGATACAGGGTGATTTTCAATTTGGTGCATTTTTTACTTACCCCCGTAACTTGCTTATTTGTGAATATTTTGTGTTTCTGCAAAAACATTCTTAAGGTACTTTTTTAAAAGGAATCGAATGGTATGCTTAGTGTTTTTGTAAAACAAATGGCGGGGAAGCTGTGACATAAACTTTCATTTTTACTTATGGTAAATTTTCGACTCACGCCTGTAACTTGCTTATTTGTGAATATTTTGTGTTTCTGCAAAAACATTCTTAAGGCACTTTTTTAAAAGGAATAGAATGGTATGCTTAGTGTTTTTGTAAAACAAATGGCGGGGAAGCTGTGACATAAACTTCTATTTTTATTTACCATAAGCAAAAACAAAAGTTTATATCGTAGCTTCCCTGCCATTTGTTTTATAAAAATATTAAGCGTACCATTCGATTCCTTTTAAAAAAGTGCCTTAATAATGTTTTTGCAGAAACACAAAATATTCACAAATAAGCAAGTTACAGGGGTGAGTCGAAAATGTACTATAAGTAAAAATAAAACTTTATGTCATAGCTTTCCCGCCATTTGTTTTACAAAAACATTAAGCATACCATTCGATTCCTTTTAAAAAAGTGCCTTAAGAATGTTTTTGCAGAAACACAAAATATTCACAAATAAGCAAGTTACGGGGGTGAATCAAAAATGCACCAAATTGAAAATCACCCTGTATCTTTTAAAGAGATCAAGATATCGATGTGCAGTTTTTGCCATTCATTTTTACACAAAAAACGAGCCCGTAACATGTAAGTTAGTTTTTTACTATCTCCTCTAGAAATGAATGTTTCCTATCAAAAGTGTCCAATTTGAGACACACTGTACACTAAAGGGTTTCGTCATCCGTTATGAACGACGGTCCCATGTATTTTAATAAAGAAATTTAAAGCTTGACCACCAGTGAACATATTCGA